>JACXGM010002921.1:31315-44427 GCA_016801145.1 Umbra pygmaea | reverse complement strand
AGTAGGCCAACGTACAGTATACAAACTTTTGTCCACATTCAAATGAACATTCATGATGACAGACTGACAAGTTAACTTTACCTAGCTAACGTTAGCTGTTTGTTAGGTTAGTGTAACTTAGCTAGCTAGCAAACACTAGCTTCTTTTTCGTGGGTGAACAAAGAGTAAGATAGATGTGAAACACAATCAGACAACACTTCTCTAACACTAGAATATACCATATCTAAATGTATCTTACTCATGTGACATCCATTTTCAGTGTCTACTCCGTCTGTTTGTACTGCGCGCATTGATCCATCAGGTCCAAAACAAGACTGAAAAGGGGCGGAACACAACGTCTCTGATTGGATGAAATCCACGACATTAATAAAAAAGATTAATCTAATTTTTCGTCACGCTTTTTTCTAAGGATGCACTCTAATAAACACGTACTAACGGAAGAATAAGTCTCCATTGCAAAATTTAGTTATTCAGTTATATTCCGACGATTGATTTTTATTAGAAAAATTGTATATATAGATTTGTTTTAGTGAGGTCCGGACCTCGCTGACCTCATAGCTGGCTACGGCCCTGTATGCCACACCTGTGAAGACTTTGGATTATCTCAACAAATGAGAAGTGCTCACTAACACAGATTTAGACAGATTTGTGAACAATATTTGAGAGAAATAGTCCTTATGTGTACATAGAAAAAGTGTTAGATCTTTGAGTTTAGTTCATGATAAATGGTGGCAAAAACAAAAGTGTTACATTTGTATTTTTGTTCAATGTATATTAACATACTTTATATGTAATGTAGTTGGATGTTGTTGGATATTTCTTCCAGGGGCACGGTGCTGTCTAACCGGGCTGCAGACTTGGTTGTTAATAGTTTAATTGGGTTTTAAGTAAGAATTAATTTAAGTTTAAATGTGTGAGAATGTATTTTATCTGTTTGTTATTTGCAATGTGCATTGATGCCAACAAAATATACAGTTTATATAGTTTATTCTAAAGTTAGCCAACCGGAGGGTGTCTAAATCAATGGGATGCCACAGATCTGGAACATTCCATTCCAAATAAAAATGTATTACCCTTATGGGTGACTAAGTTTATATGCCCAATTTAAATTAATGTCAGCATCACATTGTCTATTTCATCACTCCAGCTATTGAACTATGCCACAGACTGGCTCCTCAGTTCTTCTCAAAGGCCCACATCTTTCTTCTCAAAGGCCATGAAACAGTAAAAAGAAAAGATTGATATTGATTTTGAGACAGAGTGTAATGTTTTAATATTTTATCACTCACTTTATTCTGTTAATTTTAAATTCCTGTTCTCGTCCAAGATTTTTCAAGAACAAAAAAACATGTCGACCTTCTTAAAATACCAATCTTTTATATTGTTTTTGTTATTTGCTTTAAATGTAGCTCAGAACCTACTGTAGTTGTCTTGATAAAATGTATCATATGAAATAAGTGACATTTTTTTAATTAACATTTTAACACACTCTTGGCAAGGGTACCACCCAACACTGTGCCATGCTGCAAGTCTGGTGAAATCTCTTCCCCAATATCAGTACGAGCAGGACAGCAGAACATTATGGCAGTTTCATAAACGACAGGCCATGAATACGCCAAAATCATTTTTCCTAGTGTCTGCACAACAAAACATAACCTCGCCAAGCCAGAGACACAGCCAGGCAATTTAAAAAACATTAAATGATGGACACTTTAAAAATGCATTGACTTTTTGTTCCCCAAATGCTAAAAAGCAAAATGCCTGGGGATAAAGTGCCTGGGCGAGACCAGGGACTTTTGTTCTGTTTTGTGCTGTTTTCCCAGAGATAGCACTCTTCTAATTCAGAGCAAGGGGAAGTCAGGGTGAGAACGATAGAAACACACTGAGAGTGAAAAGCTGAAGCACATAATGTGTTATTAACCGACAGAGAACAGACAAAAGAGGCTAGAGTAGTAAGAGAAGGATGTGCTGTAACCCTTTATCGGTCTGATAGAAAAACAAGTTCAAAAACATGTCATCATGCAATCCTACAATGTCCAACCCAAAAAGGTATCTTTCGATGTTCTATATTCTTTTTAATCAACCTCATATTTGTTTTATAAATCACCAGATGGTTCAGAGGTCAAAAGGATTTACTAGAAAAACAATGTCAAAGTGGTGAGTTGCATGTAAACAGCAGGTTGTTAACTGAATTAATTTAGATACACTATACTTAAATGCCTTTCATGGGAAATTGAACATTGACAAATAAGAACAGCTGTAATTAATACATTATAAATAATGCTTTTTTCAGGTGGTGGATAGTTGACCAAATCACTTTTCCATACTACCTGTGGGGGTCAGATGGATCAGTGGTTAGGGAGTTAGACTTGTAGCCGGAAGGTTGCTGGTTTGATTTTCCAACTGTGCTCAAGGCGCTGTACCCTAAGTTGCGCCACAGTGATGTCCCTGTATTCACTTTATCCTGTTAAAATCTCAATAGGAGCATCCGCTAAATGACTTAAATGTACTTGAAATTCTATGTTATCATACTGTACTGAATGTTCATTATGTTTTAAGATATTTGACAAAAGCAATGTGAAATGTGGTCCAGCTAACGAGTAACACATCATATATGTGGGTAGAAGGTGAACTATCTGTTATTGTGGGAATAAAAGTGAGCAAATGAAAGACAAAACACAATTATAAGATTTGAATACAGAGCCAGACCTGACTTCCCTGGGGCCCTTGGCAACATTCGTCTAAGGGGCCCTACATGACTCATGGTCATGTAAACCATTTGCCAATGCCACATAGTCACACATGACACCCCAGTGCTCGCATCACAACCCTGCCTCCTTTAAAACAGTTGTATGCTATTATTAAACATATTTTAGGGGGATTTTGAGGGCCTTTTGCTTCTGTGGGGCCCTAGCCCAGTGGTCCCCAACCCTCTCCTTGGGGACCCCCAGACAGGCCATGTTTTTGTTTTAACCCTGAAATGGCATACCTGATTCAATTAGTCAAAGGTGTAATGTGTAGTTGATTAATTAAATCAGTTGTGTCATTTCAGGGTGAAAACAAAAACATGGCTGACTAGGGGTCCCTGAGGAGAGGGTTGGGAACCACTGGCCTAGGCAACCGCCTAATTTGCCTGTATGAGCTGTTTGCATAGATGGTTGATGTGACAAACAATTATAGATTTTCTTTTTCATATTCAAAAAGCAGTTGAAATTATTATTATGTATATATGTACTGTATTTAATTCTAAAGTAAGTCTAAGTGTTAGTAAGTCAAAAGGTTTTTACACTAGTTGAATCACAAATAAATTGGAATAATTCAGGACCTTTTTGAGGCATCTGATCAGGCACATTAAGCGCAACGCGATTTTGCTAATAAATTATTAAGGTTCTAAAACAATTCGTGCAACAGGTAAAAACAACAATGGACTCGACATCAAGCGATGATAGTGCCTCTGTTAATAAAAAATATCTACATATTTAGTTACACCCAATATTAACACGGAGGACAACTTAATCAATCAGCGATGAAAGTGCCTCTGTTAATAAAAATATCTATATATTTAATTACACCCAATATTAACACGGAGGACAACTTGGTGAATTCCACTACTTGGTTCAAGAACTAAAACTGTCACAGCCACTTCAAAGTGTATTAATGACCATTGGCATTGGACAATTTGAAACACTGCTGCAACAGCTGGCAACAAGCTTGAAGAAGCAGACGACTATTTTCAGAAAGCCAATAGACTCAGAGCAGCAACTAAAATAGCTGTATGTATTCCATTTATGGAAAGTCCTGTTTTGTGTGTAAACAGTTCCAGCTGTGTGTAATGCGCATTTGGTCTATTACCATTTTTTGACAAGAATCAGACACATTGCTTGGTTAACAAATACACATTTCTGTTGTTTATGGTCATTTTGTGCACTCTGAAGGCAATGACAGTACGTTGTGGTACATATACTGTAACATGGCTTGTTTTCTCCAATTTATTTTATTTGTTTGGGTGATTGGTCTACTGTATTTTGAAAGCTTCAGATATATTTTTTGTTTAATCGTTCATGTGTTGCGGCAAACAAGTAGGCTTTATAGCAGCGGCTACCTAATACATATAAGAGAGGTTGCTTTGGCAGAACTCAAAGTGTGACCATTCAACCTTCATGACAAAAAAATGCATGTAATATGCACTACTGAATATTCCACAAAACAGTGTGGTCTCTGACAGAATGTTTTGTTTTTGTATATTTTTGGTGTATATAAAAGATTAATATAACAGTGAAGTGGGAAGGAATACATTACCATGTGACGCAATGCACACTGTTGCTCTACTTCTCTGTTTGCCAAGAAAGGTGTGTTCTGTGAAAGACAGCCATAACCCCCCTTCAAGGTGGCTTAGCTACATAGACTATGGAGTTATTTTAGCTACTCTTCAAAAAGGAAGGGTTTTTCTGAAGTTTTCTGAAAATGGGCAGGAACTTTGCTGGTTGTCTTTGAAAACCGATTGTATTCTGAATGTATAGGCACACTCAACATCACGGATAGAGAATTTGACAACCAGACAGGATGGTTAGAAAGTTAGGAATAAGAGATTCAGAAAGAAGGCAGAAAGCAAGTTATCATGGTTAGTGCAAAAGGAATAACTGCATAAGGGCAGCATACGAGTTTCATATTTGTCCTTCACAGTAATTTCTTTGTTTTTCTACTGACAGGCTGACGTCGTCAAACACACAGTAGTGTACATGTTGACGTACAGTAGTGCTATGTTTGACAAGCACCAGACATGGTTCTCCAATTATTAGAGAAATGTGTATACAGTATGTGTAGTACTATAGATAGGGCTCGAATCAAGGGCCATCAAATTCACCTTTTGCTAGTTTGTGGTTTCTACACTCTGTAATGAGCTGGCAAACCCCTGTAAGGACCAGGGAACTCCGGAGCGAACCATGGAGGAGTTTAGTCAGAACATGACGGCTCTTTGCATAATTATTTAGCCGCGGACAATTTCCCCCTTGTCAGAAATCTACCTTAAACTAGTAGACATCCAATGCACCTTTTTTCATTCATCCCTCTATACACTCATTAGATGAGAGGAGTAAGTGCTGGCGTTATTAGGCCTGCGTAGCTGGAGGTATGGAGGAGCCTCAGGCCAATAACATTTGCCTTTGATGTTTGAACGGATTGATTAACGCCAGCATGTCCTTTTCCATCAACAAAATCACAATCTTCACTCTCCGAAATGTAAATGCTGCTGTATCAATACTGAGCATACACTGAAAACGCGGTACTGAAAATTATATTTAGTATTGTGCAATTTTGATATTTTCATAGGCCGACATTTTCTATTTTAGAAATTCATTTGAGCAAAATGACAGTTTGTGAAAAAATATCTATGTAAAATGGGACAATGAATACAGTATATTACGGTGTAGCTCAGTTTGCAGAGCATAATAATAATAAGAAAAAATGTAATATTGTTGATTTACTGTTATATTTTAATGTTTTTTGCGTGTGGTGAGGAATCAGCCATGAGTCTACAATTACAGAAGATATCTGTACAGAATGAAATTTTGCATAAAATCTGTCCCTGCCTTACACGTACGCAGCACACACGCACTAATCCTTAGGTTGTCCTGATGTCACTGGTGGGATCTTACCAGTCTTTGGCTGACCAGCCCTCTTCACTGGCCATCTTCCATTCTCTTTTTCCATGAGGATCGGAAGACTGATCTGCCAAAGTAACATTATATGAACAGCCTTTGGGATATGTTTCCTCACGGTAATTTGATAGAATTATTTTTACCAGGACTTGTTTATTTATTATTTCATTATAATTTACTCACCACCACCAAGCATCTTGTCATACTGACCCAGCTTACTTACTTATATATCAGCTCCAGTGACCAGCCCAGACCACCAGAACATGTCCAGTACCATCCAGAATCCATGCATACGTCACACCTATACATACAAAAATTCGCAACTCGTAGCTTGGGTTTTGTAACGCCAGTGTTGCACAAAATATTTGCAGACATTCACAAAATATTTCTACAGATCTAAAACTTTTTTACACATGCAAACATCACTTCGCAACCTCAAAATATTATTGGTCCTTTTTTGATCCCATATCTTTTTAATATAAATCCTCTGTATACAAACAGGAATAGTAATACTTTTCGATTTAAGTGCCCCGTATACAAAAGGGAAAATGAGCCCATGTCACATTCCCTTACTCTTCATATATATATATATGCAGTGTTAATGAGCCTGAGGCACAACCGGTGTGTCAGGTAATTAAGGGGGATTTGGAACAGTGTTGTCAAAAGGTTGGAGATGCCGACCGCCAGATCCTTGGTACACCAGCAGGGGGAGCCCATTTATGTGAGCACCATTCCCCATCCAGCATTCTCCCAAAGGATTTGTGCAGCAGCCCAGAAGGGACACATTGGTTAGAATGAAAAAAAGTCAGGAAAGTGTTACACACCTGTCATAAGTGCTGTTGATGGTGCATAAGGTAATGAGAAAGATGCAAAGGTTCAGTAGTGGAAGAAAAATGTGTTTAAATCACGAAACACTTAATAAAACAGAATGCCTCATGGGGATAAATAGTCAAGATCAATCTTGTTTTCAATACTAAAACACAGTCTAAAACGTAACGTTAAACAACGGCCGACAGCATACAAACACTACGACTGGACTTAAATACACAGATAACGAGTAGGTGGTTGCAGCTGTGACTAGCGATTAATGGCGATCGATGGGATAAACAAAAACATGTGAGATGGTCATGTGATCTGAACAGCGAGAACTGGAACTCATGGACCGATTTGGTCAGTAAACAAACACTCTGTCCACCACGGTCGCTGCTCATCATGAAATGCAATTAGATCTCCATGATTTACAGTGAGTACATTTTGACATTAGCCAGTGAGTTTTTGAATGAGTCGACAACTTGAGATAAACAGACAGTATAGCATAATCCCTATGCATTTACATATTCTTAAATTATACAGCATTCTTTTGTAGATTATAAATAATCTACAGTGTTGTATTGAATGAGTAGGCACATTTCCATAAAAATAATTATAGCCCCAATCAGGGCACAGAACTCCAACCCTGAGAGACTGCCAATCAGCACAATGAACTATGGAAGCAATGCAAGTGAACGTTTCTTACGTAATAAAGTATTCAGTAATATGTTAATGGATTTATAGGTCGCTGCATGTGCCAATCAGTGAATAAACAAATGCGCAAACAAAGAGAGACCGTTCCATTCTCTCCACTTTCATTGCAAGGGGACAAGAAGACCGATCCCAGTAGAGAAAGCCTAGTACATGTTCCTTTCAACAGCACAGTGATGTGTCTCCCTCTCTATAAACTTTACAATACATCAATTCTGAGTAAGGAGATGTGTTCTTATGAATCTTATGGAAATGTCCTTTTGTGTATGCACCCTCTGGCGGAAAAACAGATGTGCATATCCTTATAGGTAATCCAACATATATTGGATAAGTGTTGTGGTAATATCTGTGTGTATCACACCAAGAAATCACTCCTGTTTGCGTTGTGAGCATCAACAAAGACAGAAACCAGCCTAACGTGATTCATGAGGAGATATTATCATTCTTCCATCACACCCTTGCATTGTTCAGGTTCAGACAATGTTTGGGCTTGGGAACTTGACTGATGGGGTGATTATGAGGCAGGCGATCTGTATGGAAGGTAACGTCATACTCGCCAGATGGCAGGAGACAAAACACACACCCACACATGCACACACGGTCGTGCACACACACACACACACATGCTTCCAGGCGCACACAGACACACAATCACTCACGATACTCAAGAGATTCTGCCAGCACTCTGACCCATGTTATGCAGAACCTGTGAAAAGCCTTGTGAAGCTTTCCTAAACCTGAGACCTGGCAGGGTGGAGAATCCATGGAGCTGCGGACTCCTAGCGTGGCATCGCACCGAGCCCGCGGGCTGCATTCTGACTGAACACTGCATTGTCGTCTTTCACTTTTAATGTCCCCGCAATCTATCAGTCGTACACATCTGTTCTCTGTCGGCCTGTCATTTGTCACACGTCCCCGCTCTCTCATCACTCCTTACGTCACCGCTCACCCCCCATGAGGCTACACTGCAGACGCATCCCACAATGCCCCCTTAACAACCGCCGCCTCCCTCGCTCCCTTCAAACAGTGCACTTGACCGACCGGCTTATGTATGCCGCCCCCGCCTTACCTCTGCTTTCGCTCTCGGTTTTAGTGGCTTGGTGAGCATGCCGATTTAGCATGTTGGCAGCTGGGCCTTTTATGGCAAGTCAGGGTGTACACAAACATGTAAAAACAATCTGTCTGCTGCTATTGTTTATAGAAACCCTGTCTTTTATTACTCACCCTTATTAGCTCCGGGCTTAGCCTGAGCTGGTCAGGAAGAGCGAGAAGTTTGTGTGGTTTGTTGAGAATGCAGAAGGGTTGAAGGGTGGATGGACACAAAGATGTGGACGCAAACTGTTCCCCAGTCAGGCTGGTGCAGGTGAATCTGAGCCTTCAATTCATGTCTTTGTTCTGTAACTGGCCTGGTTTACGAAGGCAGAGAGGAGCATGGGTAATCATGGGATTGATCAGTGGATGCATTGATTTCCATTTTCCTCTTTTCTTGTCCGCCCTCTGAAATTTTTAACAAGATGGATGCTTTTTTACGTCCGCATTCAGACAATTTTGCTAATTAGCAGGCATTGTTAATTCGATTAGCTAATTGGAAGTAATGGATGGCTGGGGATTCCCAGGGTTAAAGGATATTTATGACCTTTGGATGCTGAAAGGGGGGTTGGTTTTATCCCCATAGGACAGGACAGTGGTGGGGGTAAAGTTACCCTTTGGATAGCACTTTTTCAGACTGAGCGAGTAGAGAATGTGCACAACTAGCCCATCGGCTAGTGAAAGGTTTAGATCTTTTATAAACCATTACTGAATATATTCAACATCGACTGTCTCTCTTGCATAAGGACCATGACAAAATACACTTTATGGTCAAAGGAATTGGAGACAAACTAAACACACAAAGTGAAAAACTGGAATGTAATGTATCATTGAGGAAGGATCAACGGTAAAGAGCATACTGGAATGTACATCTTAAAGAAGGACAAACCATATTTTGCATTCCACTTGACTGAAATTAAAAACACTTCAAAGCTGAATAGATGAGTTATAATGTCCCCTGGAAAAACAGGAAGTAATAAAGCCAAGCCAGTTTAGCCAGAAAATGTGTATGCACCCAACACGACACCACACCTATTGAATTCATCAGTGTACCCCAGAGTACATGACCCTAGGTTTTCCTGGTATCACACATACTGTATGTCGTTGCACAAGCTGTGTCCTGTGTGTTTATGCTATTTTGAAAACATCAGTTACAAGATTGCCATAGTGACTACGTTAACTCCAGTTCAAGCTTGGGAAAGTGCATGTGACAATATTACATAAGTAATTTTGGCGTCCATCTCATGGGTCACTATACTGTACATTGGACTAAAATACAAATATAGACATCGACTATGTATAGTAAACATCAGAAAGACTGAAATCAGGTCTCTTACCAGCATACCGTTTGGAGTTAAGAACCTTGAGATTACAACTCTATTAGAAGTGTCTGGTTCTCTAAAGAGACATATTGACACATTCATTATGAGTGAACTCGAGTGGCTTAAATTGAGTACAAAAACTCCTCTTTAGGGAAATCTCACAGAAACACTGAGTGGCATGTATCTGTGCTAACGGATGACAATAGCATCTTAATTACTTCACAGGTCCAACAACCGCAGGTGCAAAACATTTCAACTTAATTGGCATGGTTACCTTTTAATTAGGTGTAGGATACCTAATTATAAATAATGGACATCTTAACACTGTAAAGATGAGTCACCCATGGCCTTGTGCAACTCATATTAATCCTGGTTACCCCAACAGCAAATAATTATTTAAATTTTTTCAAGATGCACATGCTCTTGTCAGACATTAAACACACACCTAAAATGAATATATACTGTATGGACAACCCCGAATCGTAACATTTAAAAACAATTTGTTTGAAAGGCTGAAATTGTATGGACTGTGCACTTAAAAATGGATGTACCAGTTTAAGCACAACCATTGCCAAACCCTGATTCATCCTAAAAAATGATGACATAAAAATAAAGGAACTATTAGTCCAGCTTATAATCACACATTTCTCCCTGACCATGGACAGATTCTCATCATGTAATTTGGCACAATACGTAGGTGATGTTCACTCTTTGGTGTTTTGTCCTGTTCTGGTTGTCTACATTTTTTCATGATTGCTAACACACTACATGTGAATGCTGAGACCAAAGCTGACATGACAGGCGCCCTCTGCTGGATTTATTTAGTATGTAGTGTGAGTCTGGACAATGACTTCAATTCCCACAAATCACCTGTCTTGTTTCAGTTCATAATCGTCAGCTGTCTGCAATGCATCCATTAACCTATGTATATAGTTCTTGTGTTTGTCCATTGTCATTTTTGGTTATTGTTACCTGTAGAGAGAATCTATGCCTGTTGGGCAGTACCTGCCTAAGAATGCTTTTGCATCAATTGTTGTTTTGTTATTTCTGTTCTAGTGTCCTGAGAAGCTTTAAGTTTATGTAACTCAGTTATTCCTCAGTCCGTATCGCACCACAATAAGAGTGATATGAGTATTCGTCCTGAGAAGGGAAAAAATCTATGTAAACCATAGATTTATTATTTTGGGTATCACTTAAGCACTGTAGGCTTAAGAGTTTATTTATGCATTTTCAGCTTTGCACTTTGTTATCATTTTTGCAAAACAAATTGTGCAAAAGACTACACACAGTTTTACACATTGCACACTTTGTTCAAGAATTAAAAGTATTGCAGTCATTGGGACAACACTTCCATTCAAAAAAACTAAATACACTAGACCAAGACTTAACTGTAATTTAAAACCAATCTGTCACAAATGTAGCACTACGAATAGAACTCAGCTAAGCTCACCTCTTTTGTGCGAAATTTGGAAAGATGAAGACAGAAAGAGCAAGAGGAAGAGGAGAAAGAGGAAGAAGAGGAGGACGATGATGACAAGGGAACCAGGCAATCAACAGAAATATATCTGATGAAATTAGGGCCACTGTGGTGGAATATGTAATCAATCATGGCTTGATGCCCATACAGATATCTAATATATGGCCATTTACGACCATACCTATGAAAAATCTTAACATATATTTGAAAATACTGAGTTTGAATTACAAAATGAGGAAACATATCGCACATATATAAAAACTTTTAATATATATATTGTATTGTATATTTTAACATATATGTGATTATGTTTTCACCACATATGCCAATATCTGACATATAAGTATACATACATACATGTACTGTATATGGCCATATATTGAGTGTCCATATTGGATACATTAAAACATTTTTTTCCCAAAATACATGTCATACCCCTACTTATCATCACATATACAGTACTGTATATATTATCAATATCTCACACATAAGCATTGATTCTTTTTTAAATGTGTAGAGGAATTGTTAACTGACATAAGGCAAGAATAAATGTAGCAGTATTTATATATTATTCATTTACATAATCTCATATGTACACTGACAGATATTATACATTACATCACTTATACACTCTGTAAACCAAAGGTAAATGCAGATATGGATGTCAAATGTGGAAATGTATGTCACATGTATAAAAACAGCCAATTTTTGTATATTTTGACATATACATGTATGCACATATATGTGATGATTTTTCTGCCATATATGCCAAAATAGGACATATAAGTTATATTCCAATGGTATATGGCCTTGTTAGATTTCTGTGTGGGTGAGGAGAGAGTCTGAGTAGAGATTACAGCCTAACCTAACATCACATCAGGGTTGCAGGCATCGTATGGACATTTAGACAGGAGAACAGGACTGTCTTGAACTTACTACGCTAGACTGTGCAGTAACTAGCATTGTTGCTCATCATGCTGCATCACTGTGCAATACAATGTAGTCCTAGAATACTCTATCAGGTCTATTCTCCTTGGTGAGCAAAACAAATTGGCATAGTGTTGTATAGTACATGTAATATGGTTTTATAGTATGTTTCGCTGTGTACAGAATGACAGTACATTGTGTAAAAAATAACCTGACAAATTACATAATTCTTGCATTCTATCCAACCCAACCCTTAAACAACTATTTTTGTTTACCAGTACATTGTAATTTTACATTATTTGTTTGCAAAAACATGTTGCATTAATTATTGAACTGTAATCCTACTTTTTTGTTGTCACAATCTGCGAACGTTAAAATTACATGCAACAAAATCCTAATGCCTTTCTCTTTTTGGGTTTATTGAAATGTGGGTATGTTTCCTGTACTTTAACAATCTTTCAGAGAGACCTGTATAGGAACATAAAAAGGTTTACAAAGTGCAAATAAAGGCAGAGTTTTGAATACAGTTCACCAATGTGTTGTTTCAGCTTTGAATGTGTTATATGCATGGTGCGTGTGTGTTTCCGATTGATCCAACAATTAACTTTTCAATAAGAATTGTTATGTTTTGATTGCAGCATGTCATTTTGACATAGAAGTGAGATGTTTACCTCCAGGTGTTGTGTTGTGTGTTAGCAATCAGGATTAACTGTACTTACAAAACTAGTGCAGTAGGTAGGTGATCGGGTGCCATTTGGGATTCAGATCGATCACTTTCAGATCATAGGTTGTCCAGTGCATCACGACCGATCACCCTACTGAGACTGCCTTTCATCCTCAACCACAGACATGATTCTGTCTGCATGTGGGTGTGTGCGTGGGTGGGTAGGGCTGTGGATAGGTATGTGTGTGTGTGTGTGTGTGCGTGTGCGTGTGCGTGTGCGTGTGCGTGCGTGCGTGTACATGTATGTGTGTGTGAGGCAGGTGTGGGTGGGTGAGCATTGCGTGTGTTGCAGTGTATTGCCGTGTGTGTGTCAGAGTGTATTGCCTTGTGTGTGTGTGTGTTGGAGTCTATTGATGGCTGTGTATATGTTGGGAGGGGTATTGCTGTGTGTGTGT
>JACXGM010002921.1:0-31215 GCA_016801145.1 Umbra pygmaea | reverse complement strand
ACATATAAAATGGTCTCAGATTAGTGCCAAATATCCATCATGCAGCAAATAAGCAAGAACTTAGACTGAAGATCACGCAGAGAACTTGACTCTGGAGCCGAGATCGATTGCTATGGTTGCATGAACCACATTGACACTGCAGATATTCTAGGCTGTGAGAGAAACCACATCGTATTCAGGACCAGTGGGAATGTCAGGGTGGGTCAAAAGGTCAGCAAAGTTGAACTCTATGAAAATGCAAAGCAATGTCACGGTCAGTGCGAGGAACCAATCAGAGTTCAGCATAGCTTTCCCCATGCTGGAATGCTGACAATACATAGTGCAACCAAGTCTTGGTCGTTTACCATTACATTACCAAGCAGGTTTACTGAGAACATATTGTGATTTGCAGCAACAATCTGGAGCATCGCTAAAGGGGGACGAGAGGGGATTAATGAGTCAAATGAAAACTAGGGATGATTAAATTGTCATGATGGTATGAGGGCAGGACTGAACATTTGTCCAACACACCGGGGTTAACCCCGCTACTCTTTCAATAAGTGCCATGAGATCTTTAGTTAACACAGTGTCAGCTGACCCATTTAACATCCCATCCGAAAGACAGCACCCTACACAGGGCATATGTCCCCTTCACTGCCCTGGGGCATTGAGAATGATCTTTACACCAGAGTGAAGAGTGCCACCTACTGGCCCTCCAAATCACTTCCAGCAGCTTTTGGTCCCTACTTAGCTTGAAATGCAAACCAGCAGTGGGTACAAGGCACTATGCTACTGGCTATTATTCAAAAAGTAATTGGGCTTTCTTTGGTTTCATTTCAATTTCAAGATAAGTATGTAATTGATAAGCCATTGAACATTATAGAGCAGAGAAAATTGCACTTTAAAATGACTCATTAACACTGTGTTCCACTTAATTTTATATAAAAATAGCAAAATGCTTTATAATGAAACTACTTCCTGGTATTCATTGATGCTTACAACTTAACCATCAATGGCTTCATTCCAACACATGCTTTACAGTTCCACTTCCTGACCATTCAGAATGAACAGCCACATTGATGTGATAAAATACTAAACAATACAAAGCATTTTTTTCTAAAGAAGCTATTCATCATCTGAATCTATAACATTTTCTATTGTTATGTATCTAACATATTTCTGTTCAATGTGCTCTACCAAATCCAAAAGTGCCTGATCAATACTGTTGGCTGAAAAGTTTGCATACCCCGGGAGAATTGGTGATAGATGGACGATATATGAAGAAGATATTCATATTCAACTGTAGGTCATAACAGAATGGCACAATCATAAAACAAAACATGACAACAAACACAATAATGAAATGACCCCTGTTCAAAAGTCTGCATACCCTCAGTTATTTAAATGGTGTATTGACCCCTTTAACATCAATGACAGTGTGACATCGTTTGTGATAGTTGTCTATGAGGCCCCGAATTCTTGCAGATGTTATAGCTGCCCATTCGTCTTGGCAAAATGCCTCTAGGTCATGCAAAGTCTTTGGTCATCTTGATGAACATCACATTTGAAATCTCCCAAGAGTGGCTCTTGCCGGTTCAAGCTGGGGGCAAACACTGTTCACCTGGCAAAACAATCTCTGATTTTCTTTTTAAAATAATAGTGATAATCATTGCAATAATTCATTACAATAATAATTGTTATTTCCTTGCATAGATAGGTAGCGGGTCAGGGCTCACGTGTTGCTAAAATTAGTCTATTGTTGGATAAAACAAGCTCTAGTAAATTTTTCAAATGTAATTGTGATTTCACATGAGACTGACAATATATTCAATCAAATTCTGTGTAAAACATATTTGTTATTGTTTTTAATGAATGTCGTTATTGAAAACATGTTTTTTTGCAATGACATGTTCGTATTGTTTATTTACACGCAATGCAATTGCATTTGGTTACAATTCACTAGCTTTGTAATGAATTCACAATGATTATTGCAATGAATTAAAACAAGCACTATTATTCTGAAAAGAAAAACTGGAGTTTGTATTGCCGGCATAATATAGTTTTGCTAGGTGAAAGGTGTTTGCCCCCCCGTTAGAACCAGTCCTGGAGTGCCTCAGTGATATTAAGGTCAGGAGACTGTGATGGCCACTCAAGAACCTTCACCTATTTCAGCTGTAACCACAGGAGGGTCAACTTAGCCTGGTTCTTAGGGTACTTGAATGTCCAAAAGCAGTATTTATATATATCTGACAGTATTGTCTGATAACATGCTGCATTCATCTTGCCATAAATTTTTATAGGGTTCCCAGTGCCTTTAGATCTCACACTCTCCCAAAAAATCATTAGCCACTTTCCGAACGAGTAGTTACAGGAACGTAGTTATAGGAACATTCCACTTCTAAACAGTTCTACTGACTACTCTCCCCCAAAACCGATTTTGCTATTTGCATTCATACTGGTCAAGTTGCCATAGGAACTGGTAGGAGGGATTAGGGTGTGACAGTCTCTTATAGCATCGTCATTAGACTTTAGCGTAGTGCCACATACAATATACAATAACATTTCATAGTTGAATGTTTTTCTAACACTAGGTGTATGATTGGAGATAAGTGTGTAAATCATCTTATGTATGCATATGATCTGGTTGTATTCAGCTCAAGTAGTGCTGGGTTCCTTCATCGGCTTGCTGTTTGTTTGTTCCGATTACGAGGCTGAAAACGACATCCAATACAATAAAAAAAGAGTGTTGTGTTGATATGTCCATATAACGGATTTTGAACGGCGGCATTTAAAAACTAGGCTGGAATTATAGAAATTGAGTAGCTACTTAACAGAGAAACACAGAAGACGAAGGTTCCAGCATAATATGTAATATATGTAAACGGACAAACTAAACGGTGGGCATGATTTATAAGTTAGACCAATCAACGTAGACCTAGGAAAAGAGAAAAAAGAAAGACCCTGCTCTGCAGTAGGAGCTGAAAAAATGATAGGAACTGCAGTGCGAGGAACTAAATAGTCCCCAAATTTCTCCTGTCGAAAAAAAATGAAAAATTTATAGGACAGTTATAGGACAGGGTTATAGGACAGTTATGTTCTAGGAACTGCAAAAATCACTGCGGTCGGAAAGCGTCTATTGAGCCACCACCATGCATCACAGTGGGGATGGTATTCTTTTCAGAATAGGCCTTGTTGACCTCTCTCCAAACATATTGACCATAAAGCTCTATTTTTGTCTCGTCACTCCAAATTACAGTGTGCCAGAAGCTATGAGGCATGTCAAGGTGTTGTCAAGCATATTGTAACAAGGCTTTTTTGTGGCACTGTAAAGGCTTCTTTCTGGCAACTCGACCATGCAGCTCATTTTTGTTATCATCCTTGAAAGAACCACACCATCTTTTTCCAGAGCAGCCTGTATGTCTCCCGAGGTTACCTGTGGTGTTTTCTTTGTATCCTGAAAATTCTTCTGATAGTTTTTGCTGATATTTTTCTTACCTGACCTTGACTTGCATCTTCCACTTCTTAAAAGGGATTGAACCGTACTGACTGACATTTGCAAGGCTTTGGATATCTTTTTATATCCATTTCCAACTTTATGCCGTTCCAGTACCTCCAGAACTTTTGACAGTTTCTCATTGCTCAGAATCTAGCCTGCACAGTGCATCCACATGATAGCTAACAAACCCATTGACTATTTCTACACATACATTAATTGCAATTTAAAGAACCAAAGGTGCAGGAAATTAACGTGTAATTGACATTTTAAACTGTGTGTGTCACCTTGTGTGTCTGTAACAAGGCCAAACAATCAAGGGAATGAATACTTTTTATTAGGGCCATTTGGGTAATTTCTGGCATCAGTATGGTATGTTTTACAAAAGTGCCAAACAACTGTGTGATAATTAATGGCTTCATATGAGCACTCTCTTTACATACCAGTTAGATTTTTTGAATGAACAGTCATGTCAAAATCAATGCCGAAATTTCACAATTTCTGCCAGGGTATGTAAACATATGAGCACAAATGTATTCTTACAATAGTCAAAAATATATTATGGTGTTTACCCTTTGTAAAGTTACTGGGTCAGTAGTCGAGTGTATGCTGGTTTTTGGTCTTTCCTTTCAATTAGAGCCCAATTAAGAACTGGACTGCCAGGTGAGGGGAGATACTAACCAATTAGTAACCTATTCAATCAGTCAGGTACAAGGTAAGAGCGAAAACTTGCATACACTCGGCCCTCCGTGGAACCGGTTTGACACCTGTGTCATAGAGTATTTCAAACAATATCACAGCAAGTAGCCTAAGATTACCTAAATCAATAGACTTTTTTGAAATGCAGATTACTGATTAATGCTTACATGATAAATGTTTCTGATAACTGATGATCTTTACTTCCTCTTATTTATAATCAATAACCACATAAGCTAAACAAAATTACATTTAGCCTAATTGATTATCTGACACGTACGTTAGGTCTGGAGGTGGGCTACAATGCAGGTATAAAGCAAATTAAATCTCTTTCTATCTTGGCTTTCATATTTCATGCTAGCAAAATAATTTATTTATTCTGTCCTGCTAATATGTAACTAAATGAATGATCATGAGCACTCACTACAACACACCCAACATTTATCAGAATAGGCATATCTGAACGAAGATTCAGTGACAAGTCTGGCATTGATTTATCAAAACAAATTTAAAAACAAGTAGAGCTATGCTTCACTTTCCCCATCAAAGGAATGATGGAAGTTATCAGTCAATGTTAATTGACCACGTATCGAACAACAATTGCTTTGTCTTCACAATAGTGGTTTAATAACCAAGAAAGCCTGAAAGAGTGATTACCCAGTAGTTTAAAATTGACTGTTGTCTGCATTTCTAACAGTATGTCCTAGCAAAAACCTGCACAGCATTAATGTAATCACTTTCATTTTACATTTCAGTCACTTCATGTAATGTTCTTATTCATAGTGACTGAATCATTGGCTGCATATACATAGTAACTACAGTGCTTTACCGTTAAATTGTTCTGTTTTTGAGGAGGAAAGAATTAACTAATTGGAATCTGGATAAGCTGGCAGTGATGGTGTGAAGGCCATAGTGAAAGTATCCAGGTCACTGGTATAAACCACAGAAAGTCATCGCACCATTTAAAAACCGCAGCCAAAGACAGCACTGTACTCAAGGCAATGTCCCTTTTATTGGTCTGTGGTTTGAACAGTAGACCAGGAAGAGGAGTTCACCAGCATCCAGTCTCCCATCTAAGGACATACACACGCCGACCATGGCAACAGTAGGATTTAGGGTGCAATGTTGCTTGCATGCCTCTACAGCAATAAAATATTTTAGTGGCCTCATTTATGAACATTGCGTATGCACAAAATAATGAGTATGCTCGTTTCTAAGCAAATTTGGGGACTTATAAAAACCACACTTTGACCCATGCGTACGCACAGAAATCAGAGAAATGAGAAACTGCATCTCTGTCGGCAGAAGGATAAAACTCGAGAAAAGCTTTCAAATTGATAACATTGTTTAAAATAAATCCAAATATAGCCTCTCATGTTTAAAATAAAGTTCCCCGGAGCATCTGTCTGTCTGCCTGCCTGTCTGCCAGTCTGGCTGTCTGTCTCTTTGGCTGTCTGTCCATCTATCTGTTGCTTGGCTGGTTGGTTGGGAGGAAATTGAAATTCCAACATTCACGTTTGGAGCAGTGAGGCATGAATAGATAATTAGAGAGTCTGTAGGCAGCAGATAAGAAACATAAAGACTTACTTTGATGTTGATCACAAATTATTTAATGCTTTGAGTAGGTGCAGATGTACACATACACTCATCTGGGTGGACACACACACACACACACAAACACACACACACACATGCACACACACACGCACACACTAACACTCAAACAAACAAACACACACACACACATACACACACAGAAATGGCCATTCAAACATACTTTATATAGGTGTGCATTGTTTATGAGCGGCCTGGCGGTTAGATCATATGCCCAGAAACCTAAAGGTTGCTAGATTGAATACACAAGTTGACAAGCTGAAAGAAAAACATGTCTCCGTGAAAGGAAATTAAAGGTAATTGCCCTCAGCTTGTTGTTGTAAATTAGAATATGTTCTCAATCAAAACAAAACGTTGTAAACTCTTTGATTAGCAGTGACAATCTTTTAGTCTTTAATAAGGTAGTGGATTTATAGTGGATGTAGGCTCTAACTGGAAGCACGTGGAGTGAGGAGGCACAAAGGGAGATGGAAGAACTTGGTGAGGTTCAAGCAACAAGAGCATTTTGACAATCTGGACATGTTGCAGAGATCTGATGATGCGAACAGAGAGACCGACCAAAAGGGATAAGAAGTGCCTAGATTAATACAGCTGTATTTTTCTGTGTGATGTGAGGGTTGTACTCTAACAATGTTGGAGAGCATGACCCAGCAGGTATGAGGCACCATCTTGATGTTTGCTGAGAACAACATGCTGTCTTACATGGTCACAAAGAAGACTTGAAGTGGACACGCCTTCTTTTTCAAGATTCAAGATTATTTTTTACATGTTGTGCAGTGAAATATATTGTGCAGTGAAAATCTTGAGCCCCGATTCCAACTCCAACAATGCAGTGATAATTATAAACACCAAAAGATGTGCAAAGACTAACAACCATCCTCTCAATAACAATATGATATAATTACCTAACTCAGAGTGAACACGATGTGTCTCTAGTAATAAAAGGTCCTGAGAACGATTCTGATTTATAGTATTTCACCATTATTTTTATTCATTTAAATAGCTAGGTAGTTTCTGTAATACAGCCTTATGAACAAACATCTGCAAAATGTCTTTATCTTCTGAAAGCCAAGGAGTCCCAGACAAGTGAAGTGTATAACAGGCAATGATGTGTGAGATAGTTTGCTCCAGTTATAAAGCACAACGCTGCATCATATACTACATTCAAATGTCTCAACACTGATGCAGACCCACGCATATATACATATAGTAGGTACATCACCAAAATCAAGCACTGACATAAAAGTGGCATGTAATAATTTGTTTCTATGCTGAGAAGACAGACATTATTTATTCCTATGAAAAAATTATAATTCTCACTTTCAGCTTCGTCACTAGCTTAGTAATATGTGTATTGAAAGAGAGATTATTGTATAATGAATTTCCCAGGTATTTATAGAAGGGGACACCTTTTAAAACAGAACCACTGAGCGTAGAAATGTTAATATTGTCAAATTGTAGATTATTTGGATCTAGAAAACACTAAACCTAGTTTTACTTGAATTAAAGACAAGCCTCTGCAGGAATCTAAATGATTGAGCAAGAGATGGAGCTACCACAAAAGTTACTATGTCATCAGTATAGGAATCAGATTTAAAGGTTATCTCATCATTACAGATATAATTAATGTGCATAGTAAATAAAGGACCCAAAATTTTACCCTGTGGGAGTCCTTTATGAATAGTAAAAAAAACTGATTTTTCCATCAATAACAATAGCCTGTAAGATCAACCAGTACCAGAATGATGTAAAGAAAGAAATATGGAGTCTTGGAACGACTCATGATTCAGAGCATACCACATTATCTGTAAAACATGGTGGAGGCATTGTAATGGCATGGGCTTCCAATGACACTCGGTCACTAGTGTTTATTGATGATGTGACAGATGACAGAAGAAGCTAGATCAATTCTGAAGTAGATGTCTCGACTGCACAGAGTCAGCCTAATTCAGTGAAGCTGGCATTTTACAGTTCCAATGTATGTAACAATGAGCAGTAAGACTACAAGGAATGACTGGACAAGGATTGACCATGTGTCCTGAGGGAATGCAGTTGGTGATCATAATACCATTAAAATGACAGAATTTGCTATTCTTCCATGAAGGAAGAGCAGCTCCATCCTGTCTATGTTGAGCTTGAGTTGATAGTTTGACGAATTAGCCAGTGAGGCAGAAATGCCTGTTGCCATCTGATCAAAGTTGAGCATTCTCTATATAATAAATATAGGAAAGATAATTTTTAAATATCATAGAGGCAAGATAATTGCTGATAATGCAGGATGTAGTTACTACTATTTTCCTACTTCTTTGTTACTATTGTTACTCTCTATATCTCAATTTCTTTTGACCGTATCTTTATTTTTTCTCACTCTTTTCATCAATCCTTTTGGAAGTAACATCCATGCCAAATATCTTGAACACTGACAATTGTTAAATATTGGAAATAACAGGACGTTTGTGTGTCTTTTGAATTACATTAGAGACTACAGCTCTTGGTTTTACTGTTTTATTTAAAATAACTACTGACACTTTGTTGTTATACTCTGTGTTCCTCAGAACATTTTCACATGACACAGTTAATTTACTCATCACATCAAGGTGTTCTGTTCGGCCCACTTCTCGCACAAATATGCTAAAGAACCAAACAGTAGGGAAGAGAATAATTGTATGTAGTGTTACGGAAGAGGGCTGAAAGAGGGTCACCAAATGTTGGTTGTGTGCCGATAACAGTTTTCCACCCTACTCTAGTGATCCGCCTACGAGACCGATAAACTAATTAGAATTTTGAATGTGCCACTGTCAACCTGAAGTCCCACTCAGGACAAGTCACTCCACAACATAATATCAATAATATGCTTCGATATAAAAGAGCTGTGATGCAAACAGTCCTTTTTTTGTCAACCTAACATTTTCCCTTCAAACTGGCAGAAAGATATTGTGTGACATGTTTCCAAAGGACAACAAACATGCATCATTTCCCCTTTAATTTAAAAGCATCTTAAAAGCAGTGTATATTTTCCCTCTCAAACATTCAATTTCATCGTAATTAAAAATAGATTATCTATCTGGCAGAGCACAATTTATCCTAATCATCGTTCTTACCTTTTAGGAACTTAAATAATACAATATAGAAATCCATTACTTCTCATGAAACGGTAATAATTTGTTCATGGCCACATCTATTTGGTGTACAGCTTCTTGATCAATACGAGTAAATCTAAAGTTGGTTTTGCTGCATGCTTTTCCTGAGTGGAGCCTCAACTGAAAAGACCTAATGTACTATACTCAGGATTCAGGGTGCTATACCTAACATTGGTACCAGCAATGTCTGTCTCTCTATCTGGTTTTGAAAATGGTGAATTATCAACCATGATCATCTTCGCAGAGACGATTGAAACAAAAAAAGAATTATTCCTCGAAAAATGTTGTATTTTAGGCCTAATGTACTTCTAGAACTTGTTAACGTTTATATTTCTGTCTCTCGTTTCTGCCTTCTCTAACAGTGACATATTTTTCCTACATTTTAATTTTTGATTTGTTTTAATAATTGATTTAGTTCTCGTTTGTTTACCATGGTTTCAGTTGGCAGGTGCTGCATTTCCTTGTTGATGCCGTAAAACCCACATACAGTACTGCTATTTTGAGTCTTTTCACAGTAAGTATCCCGTTTCTGTTTTCTAACATGATAAAGGTAGAGCGTAAATAACGTGACCCAACTTTTTAATTATGGATAAAGTTGAGATTAATCTCAGGAAGTAACACAACTTTAAATAGTCACTTTGAATACAACGTTTTACTCGACATGTTGGTCATTTGTTTTAAAACTGATTCAATAACTCAACATCTACAATGTATGTGAGGTTGAGATTAATGCTATCATTACATGGAAATAAGCTTTATTAATAATCATTCTTCAGCAATCTACTGTATAATGGTGTTCAATTTACTATGCATCCAATCTATTTCAGGCAACGTCCACATCATTTTGACATATTTTCGTAATTTGAATGCTAATATACAGTGTCATTGTGAAGGTTTATAAAATGCATTATGCTGAAAGTCATAAATCATTTTCTGACATTTTCAGCATACTGTTTGGGGGGAGTTTTTACTATATTAGAGAACATCAAAATAGAAAATGGAGGTCCTTGAATAATAAATTGTATCTATTGTAGATCCTTGAAAATGTTTTATTTTGACAAACCAATGTCTGTTGTAACAATGAACCCAGTAGACTATTATTGGCTACTGTTTAATGTAATGTGATAACAAACCATGTCTACTGTAAATTTTTTTTAAATTACCTTTAAGCAGATGCTTGTATCCGGGGTGCTTACATAAGCAATTAGTGTTAAGCGTCTTCACCTCAAATGGAATATTCCATTATTTTGTCAAATCAGGGATTTGAAGCAACAACTTTTGAGTTAATCACTCAAAACCTTATCTACTATGCTAACTGCTGCCGTGTGACCTGCAGGATTGTTAGCTCCTTGGAACACCTGTTGTCCTACTTTGTCCTTTCTTTACTTGTTCTACCCTGTCCCACTCTAACCTACTCTGTCCTACACTGTCCTATTCTACAGGACTCTAACCTACCCTGTCTTAATTTGCCCTTTCTTACTGAACTCTGTCATTACCTACCTTATAATAGCCTACCCTGTCTCAACCTACCCTATCTTAGCCTACCCCATCTGAACCTATCCTGTCTTGCGTACCCTGTCCTAACCTGTCCCTTCTTTTCCTGCTTGGAGTGAATAATCTGCTCTGAGAAGACACTCAAAAATGTGAAGTTAAAGTATTTTCAACAGTTTTGATGACTAACAATTGTTTATCCAGGAAGCTTGAAATTTAAAAAAAATTTTGATCATGATATGATTAAATATTATTGATACAATTTTACTGGCCCATGTAATAAAATACTACAAAAATGGTTTGACAATTTGACAATCAGCGGTTAAAGTGATGGTTCTGAGTTATATAACCCTAGGGTCCTTTGCACCTTGACCTCGAGGAAAAAAAATCCCATAAGCTTTTTTCCCTTGTTATAACATTGGTTGAGTTAGCGCTATCAGCTGAATGGCTTAGTGCAGGCGCTAATGGAACCGAGGGTGTATCTTGTAAATAACCCCACAAAAAATGCCCGGAATAGTACCAAACTTCTACAGTAGTACAAATAGGTTCTGTACAAACGAGGCATTGAAAAGTTTATAGGTACACCAGAAGTATATTTAAATATCACTTGCCCGATAGCTGCCACTCTCTGCTGTTACACGGATCCCACGAGTTCACGCACTGACCACAACATGTATTGCCTAGCACCTTTGGTTCCATTTGTGCCTCCACTAAGCCATTCGGCTGATAGCTTTAACTCGACCAATGTTATAACGAGGGGAAAAAGCTTATGGGAGGTTGTTGGGCTCGAGGTCAAGGTGCAAAGGACCCTAGGGTGATATTACTCTGAACCAGGGCCGCCGACAGGAATCTGTGGGCCCGGGACAAACTCCACATTTAGGGCCCCCCACAAAAAAAATGACTGTACAAAAACAACATTTGGGCCCCCCCTTAGGACTGGGCCCGGGACAACATTCCCGGTTGTCCCCCCCTATCAGCTGCCCTGCTCTGAACCATCACTTAAAGGCTGTGTTAAGATTGTTGTGTTGCATTTATAGTTGTTACAAATGTTAGTTCTCTATAATTTTGAAAAAAGGTGAATTACAAGCATATTATGCTTGATTATAACTCTATAATTACTTCCCTGACTATGTTGTAATGCTCTTCCCCCTCCCCTGAGGGAACAGTGGGCATAGCCCGATCCATGTTTTATGTAAAGCTCTCCATTCAGCCAGACACATCGTTACGCACGACTCCATTCACCTGTTCCTGTCTCCAAGAGCGAACCTCTATTCATCCCAATTGTATGTAGTTAGTGATGTATTTAAGTCCTGGTGTTTGTTTGAGTCTCTGTCGTTCATTGTTCCATGTTTAGGGTCTTCTGTGTATGTGTAGTGTAATTACAAATTATTATTTATGTCCCTCGCGTTAGGATTATTTTGAAACAGTGTTTTCTAACTATTAAAGACTGTTTGATTGTGACTTAGCCTTCACATCTGTCTCATCCCTTCTACAACAACATGGAGAATTGTGACATACTGTATAATATCGTGGAGCCTCAACTTTGATTACTGTCTTTTTTTTTAAACAACTGTAAAGCTACATGTTTTGTAATTGAAAATACATTGATATTAATGTTAACAGATAAAGGTCAACACAGTGTTGTCAAATACTAGTGTAAATATAGATTAATAGAATACAAATTCTGTGAGCAAATTTATTGCTAGGGAAAAAAAGATACATGGTAAATAGGTGAAAAGACAACTTACTGTACTTCAACACGTTCTTCAAGACATGACAATATAAAAATGCTTTAATTAATGCTTTCAAATACTTTCCTATGGAAACATACGTAAAATAATTAAGTGCTCTGAAATCCTTACGCTTGCTCATTTTCATCCTTCTTCATTTTGTTCTCAAAGTTGGAGAAGAAGGAAAATAGGCAGACTTAAGGATTTGAGCGACTTTGACAGAGCATCTCCAAAACTGCAACTCTTGTGGGGTGTTCCCGGTCTGCAGTGGTCAGTACCAAACCAAAGTGGTCCAAGGAAGGAAAAGTGATGAACCGACGACAGGGTCATGGCGGCCAAGGCTCACTGATGCACATGTGGAGCGTAGGCTGGCCTGATAGAAAGGTGTCAGAACATAGTGCATCACAGTTTGTTGTGTAGGGCTGCTGTTTTGGTCGCAAAAGGGGGGCATACACAATATTAGCAGGTGGTCATGATGTTATGGCTGATCGGTGTATATATGTTTTAATTCAAAAAAATATTGAACACAGGGTTTGGAGACTGATGGACAATACAAAGTTAGCGAGTCCTCAGGGTTTTTTGGAAAGCGGTCATTGTTGCGCAGCATTTCAGCCCATATTTATCCCTAGCCTTAATGCAGTGTTATTAATGTTTACCGTCCTCCGTGCACACGCTGGTGGCTGGCTACAGCTCACACTCCCAGTAATCCAGGCAGGAGAAAGCCATCTAATTGCCTGTCAGATGAAAAGCTTTGTCTTTTGTCACTGCGGATAACTGTAGATCAATACGGCTGCCAGTGAGAAAGAGAAAGACAGAGAAACTGAGAGGGAGAGACAGTAAGAGAGGGGGCAAAAGTGTGGGAGAAAGAGGAAGAGAGGGACAGAGAAAGAGGACAAAAAGAAGTGATAAATACAAAAGGAAACAGCTTGAATGACTTAGTGCGTGTGAGAAATGATAGATTTGAAGGAGACTGCTCATTGTCCTTTTACCAACTCCGTCTCCGTTCGTTCATTCCAGTGTTGACCTATGTAGAGTGAAATCTGACAGACTCTACCCGGAAAACCTCATTAAGTTTTAATTCATTTATGTATCCTATTTATATAATACAGGATTGATTTTTACTTTGTGCAGTGAAGCAGAAATAATACTGTTTCAAATATTTGTATGCCAACGTTTCTCTTTGTGTTCAGGCGTTTGTGTGTGAGTGTACGTGGGTGTGGCATTAATGATTTTCCTTAATCCATTTGAGAGAGAAGAATGTGTGTCAAATATGTGTGTGTGTGCGTGTGTACGGGTGTGTTTGCTCCGGCTCACCAAGTTGCAGACTTAGAGTGCAGCAGCTTTGTGCCAAAGGTTATTTACTAACACAACTAATCACACCGTTGTAAGGGCCAGCATCAATGCAGTAAAAGTCTAATGATGTGTTGGTCACTTCGTGTGCAGACCTGCCTTGTCGCAGTGCTGAAAACCGCTTTCAAATAAACCCCACATGGAAGAGTCTAGAAATAACGGTGGGATAAGTATGATCCACCTGAAGGGTTGGGAAGAAAACAAATGTGTATACCTAAAGCTCTAGAGACAGCCTTCTGCAAACGCCTCGACACTAAACTGCTCCAAGAGAAAACAAACTTGATCTCCAAGGGGAATCTGGGCCAGTGGGTTTGAGACGTGGCTATTTTGATAGGGGCTTTCGAAAAATAATGGCATCTTTTCTTCAAAACATTGCGATGGAAAATCCTTCTGAGACCCAACCCTGAAGCATGCCATACAGATCCATAGGACGTTCCCCCATGCTAGACGTTCCATGGTTGCCATGACTATAGGCAGACAGCTTTGGTAAATATTGTAAATATTTAATCATTTATGATGTTGGAATGTGTCTTATCTACATCTTCCTCCTCACCTTTTATTCGTTTTTTATAGTATTGATTAAGGCTGGATTATTTCATATCACCGGATAATTTGATGCAAATCATCTTTGAAGATTATGCTTCTACTGTAGTTTACCTAGCGTATTGAGCAAACCGTCTCTATTTTTTGTTGATGCAGTCAGATGGAAAGGCGCCTGTTGAAGCACCTTAATTTAAAAGACAAGTGAACAGTGCTGCCAGCCTGCCTGCCTCCGTATGACCTGCTAGCCTCCCTATTTGACCACATTCATCCTGCTTTTGCTCAGGGCATGTGGTTGCAGGTTGTGTGTCACTCAATCTGTTGGAGGGTTTTACAACAGAACACTTGCAAATCTGACTGAAAAATGTGTGTTGACCCTGTCACAGCCATTTTGTTTCATTACTTTGTTAATAAAAAGGTAGTTATAAATATTAGTGGAGGTTACAGCTAAGGACATTGATCCAACATTTATCCAGGTTGAAATGTGTCTTTTGCATCTTTTAGTGGTTTATTGTGATCACAATTAGCCATAGCTGATGCATTGGCTACAACAAAAACCAAAACACAACCAAATGCATAAAATAATATCTATACACTCAATAGCAAAAATGCATAATTAAGTATATCTTAATTTCCCCAAAAAATGTTCTTCTCCTTAACAGATTTGACTTACTTCCTAGATCATTTTGCAGAGAAAGCGGTGGTGAATAGTACTAGTCCCTCTAGAAATATGACTTGCCATCCATACAGTATGCCACCCTTAATCAAATTTCAACTACCCTAGTGTTTGTTTGGGTCCAGGGTGCACCCACACTCATTATAGTTGAATGGGTTTCAAATTCCAGCTTAATAGCATCTTTTGGGCCAGCTAGTAATGAGCTAGCGACAGTAGCCAACCAAATTTGGAAGACTAACTGTAGCTAAGGAAGGACAGTTTACAGTGTTTTCCTGTCAATCAAATGGTGAGCCATACACATGTTTTGAAGCTAATGGTTTGTTTACAGTTTTCATTTTTAAAAAGTCATATTATAGGTTTTGATGGAGTAATAGTGCTCTGTCTAAACAATATTTTCTGTAATAGTTAATGGGTAGGCTATAACAGTGGTTCTCAAACCTCTCCTTGGGGACCCCCAGACTTCACACAGTTTAGATGTAGCCCTGAACCATTCGATCAGTTTCACTAATAAACACCATGTTTATTGGTAGATAAGTTGAATCAGGTGTGATAGCTCAGGGGTAGTTCAAATACATGGACCAGCTGGGGGTCCCCGAGGAGAGGTTTGAGAACCACTGGGCTATAGTGTCTCATTTACATGCAAGGATAGTGTTTCTTTAATCCAGGGGTCTTTAACACTTTCTAACATGAGAGCAACTACATTTCATTTATTTACAGAGAAAATGAATTCTAAAGAATAAAGTGAAATTTCGTAGACAAAAGAGTTTTTCACAGCCTCTACACAGAGTGGGTGGACATCCTACATTATGGCAATCTTATCAGGCAATAGAGCTTGTGCGGAGTGATCAGCGCTCAAAAATTGTCGGAAACTGTCACTTTTACTCTCAAGTCTATCTCCTTTGCACATCAAAGATGTAAGAACCAGCCAATGAAACAAACATTTCAATTAGTGTTAATGTTGGCATAATGTCCGTTTTGAACATATTTGCCTGGTATCTCTATCCATAACCTATATTTGCACTGCCTTGTAATTCTCTTTGACAGATTAGATGTTGTATAGGGGTAGCTAGATGTCCGCATTGGGCCTGCATTTACATTCATTCACAGTTGCAGCCGTCAAACTTTCTATTTGCATGTTTTGTCTTATTCCTACTGATGTGACACATTTCTACTAATATGATTAATTTTCACTAATATGATTGATTTGTAAATGCTTCGAGACTCTATCAAGCTAACCACTGAGAACTCAAGTCATGGAAGGTCATCATGGAAGAAAACATTGGTTGTGCGGTATCGTCAACATGCTTAGGTCACTACAAACATAACCAGCAAACTAGCCAATGGGGATATAGTACACAAAATGGTCCAATTAATATATTATTGTCAATAGTTTGTCTTTTGAACTATCAGATTGTCTCTGAAAAATTGCTTATGTGAAAAAGCTATCATAGTTGAAGAGAATCTATCAAATGATGCTGTGTTTGTAAAAACAGCCATAGACTAATCTTGTGTTGCTTTCAACTTTCTTAATAAAGATAGTTGTTGATGTATAACACCTGTACGTAGTTGATATGGCCAAATTATAATTCAGAAGACGCTTGTTTACAAGATGAAATATTAAAACCTAACATTCTGAGACATTGATTTTCATGTTTTATTCATATAGTGCCCAATAAAATATTGGTAAGCCCCAGGGCTCCTGAACCGGTTTGACAATGTTTGGGGGACATACAAACAGGTCAAAATCAAAATTTTGTACATATTTCTCACTATTTTCCTATACTTGTTTTTAAAACCCAGCTATTTCCCCCTTCCAAATAATTTGGTTTTGCCCGAGCTACCGATATCTTTTCGCACTGCTCATCCAACACGAAAGCCTTTAGTCGGATCATGCACGGGATGATTATGTTCACCAACTATACATCCGCATTTTAATTTATAGGCACCCAATCTGGACACAAGGAGTCACTGGAGAGTGACGTGATCACAAACATTATTTATGTGTGTGTACATGCTTGAAAATAGACCCAATATGACAATGTGTGTTTTGTCCTGATCTCATCCACAAACATATTATGCCAGGGCATCTGAATATGTTACTAAAATGTGTCTCCATCCCTCGGATTCTACAGGTCTTTAACTACTTTATTTACTTACTATACTACACTAAATACTACTACGTGTACGTCAAAGAATGAATGTGCCCTATTTGTTTAAAAAACTGCTTTTCTGTTCAATAATATATAATAAAAAATGACATCACTTTTTTATATGTTGGTTGTGTTCTCTGCTTTCAGTGCCCAAATTGCAGATTCACTAACTGTCTTCTTAAATAAATCCCATATGAATCTGACAGGGCCCTTTCATGAAAATATGTCTTCCTCTCCCTTCTGACCACTTATCTTTTCTCCATCAAATACCACCTGAGAGTGGGTGAATAATTAAGAGTCATATAATGGTAGTGGTTCACAATTACAGCAGTAGTTTTATTCAAATAAAACAGTTCAAATGTTTTATTACATTTGTCATTACCAAATGGTTTTATTAGAATTGATTAAGTCAGACCTCATTATTTCTCCCCTTCTCAGTAGCAGGGATCTAGACCTTGTCCAGCCAGTGTCCAATCAACCATGTAAGGTTTCCTCAGTCTGTGTTTCCGTTTGCTAGGCCGCTAGAAGAAGCCGCTACAGTAGGCAAGCTGGCGAGATAAGGTGGCAAGCTGTCTAATGCTACAGCAGAGCTGTCTGACCAAACCACAGTTTCACCACAGCATTAGGCTGGGTAGTATTTGCTCTCTGAAACTACAGTTGAATGAAATTGAATTAAACCAACTGAACTTAAGCCAGTTAAAGTATTAACTTTTGGCAGAACAATATTTTGTGAACTTGTTTTTTCAATGTCCCTCGATAACACTTAAAATAAACATCTTCTTTAAAGACGTATCATCTGTGGTTGACAAATACACTCTCTGAAACTGGGTTAAACACCATTAAGATACAGAGTTTTATGTGTGCTGCTGCTGGCAAAAGGCTGTATTTAGTACAGATACTTCCAGGCATTCTTAGAGCTCCGTTTTTTCTAGCACTTTCCTCTAATCTTGCAGATGACCTATATTATTATAAAACATGTGCCTGTATGGGAATTTCAATGATACAACTAATGATCTATGTGTCTTTTGAACCCCTGGATTATTGCTGCTCGCAACGATACTTCAAATTTTGTCTCAGTGAGCAAAAGGTCTCCGTTTGAAAATCTCTAATGTGTAATTCTGTCCTCCATTACTTTTCTATAGAGAGTGTAGGTATGCATTGTTGGTTTCCACATCGTTCATTTCACCAACCATGAAACTACACCATCAGTGATTACAATAATATTTAATAGCACTCATCATTCCATTTCATCAAGGTTGATATCTATTCAAAGGCAGTTGCCGCTTAACATTCATCAAGCATTTTAATTGTTGTCCTTGAGTTAATTTTTTATTCGTAACATAGACGATCAGTGTAATACAATGCTGTGTAAATGCAAACTCTGTCATTTTCTGATTTCCCACCACTGAAATGCTTTAACAATAGTGACATCCGTGGAAATGTTATAGTCTGACTATTTCTCCTAGACATGTAAGTGATAGGAACCTTGTGTCTTCCTTCCTAAAATACAGGGAAATATGACTTGCATTTCCTTCCGGCTTACGGTTATAAAGCCGGTGGCCCTGAGAGAAGTGTCGCTGGCAAATAATCCACATCTGTTTGCCAATATCCCACAAGAGCTACTGTCACCTATGATGGAACACCTAATCCAACATCGAGGACAACACTCTTCAGTATCAGATGATTTAGCTGCAGCAGCACTGGACTAGCCTAGGATATAAGGGTAAAGAAGCTACTCTCAACTGTGCTGACCACTTTGTCTCCCAGACTATCTACTAAAGTATCTTTGAGTGTCCTTAAGGAATGAGATGACAATGCAAAGTCATTGGGAGTGGTTAGTGCAAATGGGTGAGGGGACGCTGAGGAGTATAGGCAAATATCGGGAATGTTGGACACAATGCCATACAGAATGTGTAAAAGGAGTTGAACTATCATTAGTTAATTATGTAGTAATAATGTAGTCAAAATGTAGTTGCCTCTTCTCTGTGGCTTTGTTTGACATGTTTAGAGCCGCCTTCTGGCCTTCTTGCTTTGATGCAGGTGAGTCTTCTGAACGTCACTTTAGGAAAGGCATCATTTGGTGCCACAGCTCCAGAGGGCAGGGTCTTGTATTCCATGCTGTTAGTGATTCTGCTTTTTGGAGGTTGCTTGTCACATCAGTAGAGGATGTTTGGTGTCTCGCTTTGTCTGGTGGAGGATTGAAGAGATTAAAGCAGGAGTGTGTCATTTATGGAAAAACTTAGCCAAGTACGATAACCTCGAGCAGCATGGCAGACTGACAGCAACAAAGAAGCACACACAGCATAAAAACAAGGGTATACATTGGATTAGCAATTAATTAATAGAAAATCGGTGTGACTGATATAAATGGCATGATGTACAATTGTGTGCGCATAGTGATGGATAGAGAGAGAGTCCTAGATGAGAAGATTGGAGACAATGTCCAAAATGTACAGAGGGAACCATCTAACAACATAGAACAGTTCACTCAGGCAGAGGGAAATGTGACAGAGCCCCCCCCTCCCCAAGATGTGTCTCCAGAAGTACGGGTAATGAGACCGGAGCAGCCAGCACCCGTGCAGTCAGCAGGGCAGCAGCTACAAGTGCTGGGGATGTCTTCACATTAATGTCTCCATAGCATGCACTGGCGTAGGGGGCAGAGCAACAGGCATTTGGGGGTTGAGATAGAGAAGCTAGCACCAGGGGTGGAGGCGTAGCAGCTGGCACTGAGGTTTGTCTGGTGGAAGATTGAAGAGATCAAAGCAGGAGTGTTTTGTTTATGCAAAAACTATATGATTACCTAACCTTAAAGAGGCACAGTAGTATAAGGGTGACAGCAATGACCAACATTAGAAAAACTATGCCTAACATGGCAAACATGGCAGCAATATTAACACAAATATGATAACCTGTAGCAGCACGGCAGACTGACAGAGACAATGAAGCACAAACATCATGAAAACAACAGAGTATATATGGTGGTAGCAATTAAGGAATAGATGACTGGTGTGACTGATAATGATGGTATGATGTACAGCTGTGTGTGCATAGAGATGGATACAGGGAGGTTTACATAAAGATGGATATAGAGAGACCTAGATGAGAAGATGGGAGATAATGTCCGAATTGTCCAGAGGGAGGCACCTGAGGACCTGGAACAATTCACTCAGGCAGTGTGATTTGTGACATTTGGTGAGAAGATAAAGGTCTGAGGTTTAAAACCGCCTTTGTTCTTTATTGTCATACACCGGGTTCATACAAGGGGAGTTCGGTTTTATCAGTGTATTGTTATGGTTTGCAGTGTTGGGGACTGAATCCAATAGACTCCACTTCTAGAAGAACTTGTGGCTGGCCAGACACTTACTAGGGGTCCAGCAGGGCTGTGAAACCCTATTGTTTTCCTATGGTTTCTTATTATTATTCTTCCTCTAAAACCGATACTACAGCCTAAACCGTACATGATCGTGGAGGTGTCATTTTCAGGACTGGTCCAGATCACCTCAAGGACCTGAGACAGAAAAATTCAGCCACTTCCACCACTATGTGGCGCTACAGCAAACATGTTTCGCCTCATAACTCCCAAACCGTACATTGCACAGAGAAGATACACATATCCACGTGTTCCCTGAGTTCAGCTGAATCTTCTGATACACGCCCATTTCCGCCTTTTTTATGTGTGAAAAAATTTAATTTATCATAAACCTACTTTTTTGAACTCCTCCTAGACCGATTGTCCGATCTGCACAAAACTTGGTAGGTATGGTCACCAGACCAACCTGACAAAATTTATCAAAATAATTTTTATCAGATGTAAATTGCGTAAATTACGGACAAACAAATTTGTGTAGCTAGCTACGTAAACATAAACCTTGCCATATCTTCGCCAAACAAAAAGCTATCAATGCAAAACTTTAGAGTCTTGTTTGACATGACCATCTGAGGCTCCCCAACATTTTTTTTGAAAACTGGCTACTAGGGGGACGCTATTAACAACAAAAAATGATATCTCAACAACGACTCATCCGATCTAAACCAAATTTTGAGGCTACAATCTAGGGCCACTCTTGAGGCCACCCCTATAGTGGGGTTCTGATTCGTCAAAAGGGGCGTGGCCTATGGGACCCAGTTTTGAATCCACCCCTTGTACTAATATGAGTAACATCAAATTTACAGTGTAGATGCGCAATGGTTAATGGACCTCACATTCCAAAAACAAGGAATGTTTTACACATCTGGACCACTAGGTGGCGCTATAATGATGTAAAACGTGTTTTACCTATAACTCACAATACACATTGCACTAAAGAAATCCTTTTATCCCAGTGTTCCTTACACTGAGCTGAATCTGATGATATAAGACACGCCAATTTTTGATAACAAGGTTTTTCACAATATCGCTCAATGCGCAAACCAACGTTTTTTAAATCGTCCTAGACTGTGCAACCGATCTGCATGAAACTTAATATGTATGATCACCAGACTGACCTGAACAAAAGTTATCAAAATAATTTGGTTACGTTAAACTATGCGCAATTGACAAACGAAAATATTTTCATAGCTAGCTATGAAATATGAACTTTAGTATATTGCTTCCAAATTAAATGCTATCTTCAAAAAACCTGAGATTTGGTGAAGATCGGCCATTAGGGGTTGCTTTAATCAACATTTATGTGTTTTGGCAAATTTTAGGATTTACTATTTACATTAATGTGAGTAACTTAAAATTTACAGTGTAGATGTGCAATGGCTACCGGAACTCACAATTAAAAAATTACAAGTGGGCCACTAGGTGGCGCTATAATGATGTCAAACGTGTTTTTACCTATAACATCCAGATTACACATTGCACAATATAAACTTTTATATCTATGTGTTCGTTGAATTAGGTTGAATCTGATGATATGTGACACGCCCATTTCTGATAACAATATTTTTTACAATATCGCGCCGTGCGTAAACCAACGTTTTCGAACTCCTCCTAGACTGTGCCACCGATCTACACGAAACTTGGTATCTAGTATCTCCTGACGGACATGACCAAAATGTTTCAAAATAATTTTGCTATGTTAAGCTATGCGCAGTTGACAAACAAACAAATACGAAATATGAACTTTATTATATCGCTGCCAAATTAAATGCTATCATCAAAAAACTTGAGATTGTTGTTCAATGTCCCACTGTGATGTTCTATACCAAATTTGGTGAAGATTAGGGTGCGCTTTATTCAACGTTTATTTGTTTTGGACAATAACTCAATACATTTAACTGGGTCAACTGTGATTACAATATCTTTTCCGTAGTAAATGCTATCAACATGAAACTTTTGGTGCTTGTTTGGCATGCCGCTCTGAAGCTCTGTACCAAATTTATTGTCATTAAAAGGTGCTGTCGTCAACGTAGAGCAGTTGTACCACAGAACTTGTAGCTCACACCTCGATATTTTCTGACATTTGCCTCGCGAACGTTATGCTGTGGGGTCCGCTTTCCATAATGACTATAGAAAAGTATGAATTTTTTTAATCTGTCAGACATTATAGAACATATAAAAAACTGTATTATAATCGTATAGGCTACAATTTGAGCCAAATAAAGACAAGATAAATTCATAATTAATGTTATGTACTTTTATTTAGCAGATTTAATTGTGGTGTTCTATCCTAACCAATATTTCTTATATTTCTAAGCAGATGATCTATGCTATATTCTGATAAAATGCCACTCGTTTGGGTTATTAGAGTACGCTGGATCATGTGCCTGTGTATCTGGCAAACTTTGTTTCCTGTTTGGAGTGTGCGGTGTTAGAATTGGTTTGTTGCTAATCTAGTACAAAATTGTACTACAAAACAATATAAAACATTTTCAAGAACAAACTATCTAAAATGTATACTGTCGGTAGCAGCCTAAATTAGTGACCTGACCTGAACAGTGAAAGGGAAATGGGACAAAGTTAAAGAAAACATGTTGCTAAAAGTTTTGTAAAATTGTTTCCTTTGGACAAATGTAGGTAACTCATTTGGTTTTGATTTGTTTAATGTGTAAGGCAAAGTTTACAGACAAGATGGGCAGATATACACAAATTACTACAGTAAATTGATACAGAACCCATGATTTTGTGGATCAATGTTAACTTTAAGCCTTGTCCCTGCGCAATTAGGACAAATTAAATCAAAGATCAGGGACCGGTTCCCTGATAACGTTCACTCTTAGCCCGCTAAGAAGACTCTAAAAGATATATCTTACCAAAGTTGTTTATGTTCGTAAGTGTGTTCCCCGAAGTCTCCCTTAGGAAGCTTCTTACACGCTGCCTCTTAAGTGCGACGTTACAAAGGCGCTGTCCCAAGGGAAGGTGCTGAATTAGTTTGCATCGATTGCTCAGGAATCGATTTTTCAGTTCACGCGAAGGTGCATACGACGTTAAAAAAGACAACACGTTTTAGGTAAATTAAACATTCCTCAAATTATTCCAGTAACATTTATTTTAGTATAGTTGAAGTTATCATTAACATATAGACTACCAATTCAATTATGAAATTTTCAGTAATGTGTTCACACGAGATGTTGTTACTGGTAGACGAACTGGGTATCCAACGCTAACCATCCACTCTCCTCATCCCGTTGTCCCGCTTCTTGACGTGGGTTTAACGACTTCTAAAAATGATGTAATACACTTTTTATTTTTTTTGGTTTACAGTTCCTAATCTGATTTTGGTATGTTTTTGTCTTTATAGCTAGTTGCTGAGCAACAGTCACACCAGTGACCGTGTCTGTGTGTGTTTGTACGCGCATTTTCATTAAAAATACTTGATCATCAACAAGATTGTATGTCATTCTGTCATCCTTAATGAGTCAACAACTGATTCTCTATTGCCATTGGAAACCTACGCATAAAATCTTGCTTTATCTATGAGATACCTTATTTATCCAGAACGAAATTATGCAGTGTCAATCTAAGTGCACTGCACATTCATATATAAAGGCTCCTTTGAAGAGGTTGCGTAAAGACATTAGTTCATAATGTACATTATCTGTGTGTTTGACGACGCGTAAGGCTACGCATAAGCTATGCATGAGGCAAAGCAGCAGAAAGGGAATCCTCTGACAAGCATGTGACCTGCGTTCAATGCCCAATAAATTAATGAAGATGAATCAGCAACGTGACGTGCTAATTTGGGCATATGTCATCTTTTGACTGAGAAATTCTAAGGTGTAGGCTCCTTCGCCAACCTTAAGAGAAGCATGTCAATGATTGGCAATGCATAGAGCACTTATGGAACAGCCAGCCATGGAATGGACACGATGGCATGATAGAGTAAAGGTTTTTAAGGATTAGAATCACACATAGAACATTTAATGGATGCAAGGTTTGAAAATACCATTTATTTTTCAAAAGAATAAACATTCCATCATAATACGATTCAAAAGAAAAGTCCATTCAATCATGGATTATGGCTAATGATAGCTCAGCAAGTTATTCCAAAAAGAAAATATAAATCAATCAAAAACATTTGCAATCAAAAGCTGCCTTGACTCAACCCCTGCAGCGTGCAGGGCAGCCCTCTGTGGAGGATGGAGGACCTCAACTTCTCCCCCTCTCCATCTTCCTACTCATCTGCTTCCACCTCCTCCCCCTACGGAATAGTTGCGCCTCCTCGCACAGCCATGTTATAGGCCGTTGCCACCGTAACTGCGCTAGAGTTGTGAGGCTTCATGCGCAGTCCTCCTGCCGACTTGTGCAGGCACCGAAAGCGCAGCTTCCAGATTCCAATTGCACACTCGACAACGTTGCGTGTGCGAACGTGTGCAACATTGTAGGCTCTTTCTCCAACGACCTCGATGAAGCTCGAGCAAAAAACCTTAGCGCTGCAAGCAGCTGGACTTCAGGGCTTAAAGCAAAATTCCGCCGCGTTAGCCTGGCAAGCGCAGGTCTGAGAAGGTCCAGCAGCTCCATAATGACTTGTCTTGGGAGGCAACATTTTTTTAATATAGCCACGTCAGGCAAAATGTCAAAAGTTTTGCAGAATAAAACCACTGACATGGCCGCGGACTCGGAGTCGTCTTTGATTCAATACAAGGACATGTTAGATCACTGCCATAGTTGGTCGTTTACTGGACACCACCATGCTTACCCATTTCTAGATCTTAGCCATTTAGAGCCAAATTGTTTGCCAGACTTTTATTATCAGTGTGCCAACATTTTACACAAAACTTTCGAAAAACGGCCCAAACATTAGGCAAGAATGAACATAGTAAATCTTCCCTTCTTGGTACTTCTTTCTCCCACCACCACCCATTCTCTCTGGTGCATATTTTAAGTATTTGGCGATGTACACGTCTACTTTTGTTTTCGTGTTGTCAAATGAGCTCAAGACAGCGTCTAATGAGGGGAAGAAAAAAAACAGATCAGTATTAGCAAACGCTAACCTCTCAAATTAAAATATGTGGCAAATATCAACTTGTGGCATTGCAAATGTTTCAACTATATAAATTAGTATTTATCAACGTGCAAGGTCATTGATAATCATGTGCTTGGGCGAGCAACAAAAGGCAGTTGGTTAGTAAGTGAGCTGGTAAATTCAGTCCGAACCGGTCCAAGTCAGAATCTGCTAGCCTGACGATGATGACACAGACCCACTTTGCGCATGCGCAAGCAGAGGTTAATTGTCTGGAACCATCAGAGCCAATAGAATTCTAGTCACCGTCTTTGTGTGATGGACAACCGCCGTCCTCCAATCAAGCCCTTGTATTGAACGATGTTCCAAAATGATCAATCAGACTGGAGTTGCTCTACGCCGGTAGATGTAGAAAGCGCTTTTATCACGACTCAACAAACGTTTAATTTAAAGTTGATCTTTCGATGTTGTATCATTATTCATGTATCAACACTTTTTCAACAGGTAATTGATTAGCGTTGTTTGGATGTTATTTTTCTACTGATATATTTCAACAAAATGTTTAAAAGTCATGGTTGTAAAAATAATGTTGATTTGACATACAACAAAAAAATATTGATATTTCTATGTTGAATATATAGTGAGTTAACGACACCACTTCAATTATTTGGTGTTCAACGTTGTTTTGACGTTGAATTAATGGTTTTTCATAAACTGACTTTATTTCAGCCACATTTAAACATTTAATGTCAGTCGAATGCCAGCTGGGTAATCCCTATCCCTGTACAATTAGGACAAATTAAAACAAAGATTGGTTCATTCAAACGCGGTACATGAATACTCAGCCATGGCTGTACGGCACTCTGATTACCTCTGCTATCTGAAAACCTGTTTTCCGAACGACAGTTTATAGATCGACATACTGTGTGAGGGTATTTCATCCTCTGCTTTCTTAGTTTGTAATCCCCTATGTTTTCTTGCTAATGACAACTTTTTTAATCTTCTCTGACATTTTCGACGATTATCAAAGCACTTCTTTTAACATTTTAAAATGTCTTTGAAATATCAGAGCACATGCAAATTACTACAGACCTTGTATCTTGGGTGTTATGATATTTTCCAGCTTTTGCATCACAGCCATCGTGCATTTGGTTTCCGATTTCATAGGTTCTGCTTTTGTGGGCTCCGCGGGTCATCGGGGCGACTTGCACCAGGGGGGACTCGCCAGGGACGGCTTGGACCCCGTCAAAACTGCTTGCAGTTCTAGTTAATATTGATTTTTTTCACATTTAGCTGACGGAATTTAAATAAAATAATACAATCCCAATTTTCAAAATCTCCCCATGGCCAAATGGGCTATTGACCCGACTACTATGGAAGAGGTCACACGTTTGTATGTTTTCTGTAGAAATATCAAATTTTTGAGTGATGATGACTTTCGTTCTATTTAAAAACAGGGGCGCAGACAGATTCTCTTTCAAAATATATGCCAATCAGTTTGTGCATACAAAATTTGTAGTATCACTATATTAGTTTGCTAATCCCGGATGGACTTAGCGGATATCAGGCTTCAATGAAAATCCTCACTGATGATTTGACAAGTTTGATAGAGAGGGGTTGTATTTAGGGAATTCAAATGGTGGATATAAATCCTAGGGCCCATGGCTTGTCTGGGCCCACTGATCATAAGAATATCTATGTTGTCTATTAGTGAGGGGGCCCCAGCATGTATACTTTCAGGGGGACCAGGATTCCTTGCAATGACCCTGAATGTAGCATTCCAAACACTGACTCACACAAATCTTTACAGGTCAGAGGGAAAATATAATAACAGTGAAATAAAGATTTTGGTTGATGAAATACTTGGGTCAGTAATAACTTAATGTGAGTTTCAGTGTAAAATAAAGTCAAGGGCAAAAAAATCAGCTCCAAATGCTTTTTATAGTAATAACATCAAAGCCTCACATTTATACAGTACATGTCTTCACAAGACGTACAGGAGATAAAATTTAAGACCAGGTCGAAAACCAGATTGCATATCAGACAGACTGTTGTGGAACGCAAAATGGTCTATTAACTGTTTATTTACTTGAGTTTGAAGACTTTAGAGAGGCAGGGCAGGATGGAGATAGGTCTGTAGCAGTTTGGGTCTAAACTGTCCGCCCCCTTTGAATAGAAGGATTACTGCAGCAGCTTTCCAGTCTTTAGGGATTGTTGATGAAGCAAAGGAGAGTTTGAAAACGCTGGTGATGGGAGAGGCAATAATTGCCGCAGATAGTTTTAAGAAGGAGGGGTCCAGATTGTGTAGTTCAGCTCATTTGTAGGGGTCAAGGTTTTGCAGGTCTCAGGCTGGATTTGGGTGAAAAAGAAGAGTGGGGGGCTAGGGCAAGATGCTGAGGTACAGTAGGTGCAGGTATATTGGTCCAGGTGGAGAGGCCAAATGGAATGCATGGGCTGCCATAGCAAAATGCTTGTTGAAGTTCTCTATTATAGTATACTTATTGGTGGTGACAGTGTTTCCTACCTTTAGAGGTCTCATAATGTTTTAGAATTTGTACTGCAGGAAGCAAATTTTGGTTTGTAAAAGCCATGGCTTCCCGAACTGCCTGTGTGTACCGGTTTCTAGTTTCCTTAAAGAGCTGCAGATTGCGTGGATTATTTGAAGCTAATGCACAGTGCTACAGAGTGTTTTCGTGCTGGCTGAGGGCGGTCAGTTCTGGAGAGAACCAGGAACTGTATCTGATCTTTGTTCGAAAGTTTTTTCAAGGAGAGTGCTTGTTCAGGGTGGCAATGAAGACATTCTTAAAGAACAACCAGGCATCCTAAATTGGTGGAATGAGGTCAATGTAATTCCAGGAAACCTGGCCAGGTCTATAAAGAAGGCCTGTTCACTGAAATGCTTTCGGGAGTGTATATTGTTTATGAGGGGAGGCCTTTTAACTGCGGAGGTGTTATGGACACAGGCAATGAGGCAGTGATCACTGAGATCCTGACTGAAAACTGCAGGGGTGTATTTTGAGGGCATGTTAGTTAGGGCAATATCAATTATGGTGCCTTTGTTTACAGATTTGATGTTGTAACTGATTGGTTCATTGATCATCTGTGTTAGGTTGAGGGCGTCCAACTTAGTAAGTTTGCTGCGATATTGAAGAGATCCCAGTTTAGATCTCCTTATAGTAAGACCTCAGAAGATAAATGGAGGGCCATTCATTTGCAGGTGTCTAGAGCACAGCTGGGGGCTGAAGGAGGTCTGTAACAAGCTATATTAAGTGACTTATTTTTGGAAAAGTGGATTTTTATAAGTAAAAGCTCAAACTGTTTGAGCAAAGACCTGTAGAGAATAAAGGAACATTGTAGGTTTTCTCTACTGTAGAGTCCAACCCCGCCCCTTTTTGCAGTTCTATCTTGACGGAATATGTTATAGTCGGGGATAGACTCTGAATTCTGAATTTTTGTGGATTTCCCAAGCCAGGATTCAGACACAGCTATGATGTCAGGGTTAGCTGAGTGTGTGAGAGCAGCCCGGGCTTTTATGATATGATGGCATATAATGTAATTCATGTTTTCAAATGAGTTTCCTTAAAATGCAATTCTGAAGAATTTCTGAGATGTATGGTTGGTTCAGAGCAGCATAGAGAACTCTGAACAAGACACTGTCATGGAAGGGCCCTGGCGACAGTCAGGTTTGACATGGCATCATTGCTGTAAACAGTTTTGCTTCTTCTCAAGATTTTTCTGAGGAGGAAACATAAGATGGACGGGAAACGTATAGGATTGAGGAAACTTTTTATTATTTGTAAAGAATTTCACTGGACTTTGCCTCATTGCACGAACCAATGGTAAATTGACAATTAATTGGCAGGCTTTTATTTCGTTCCCAGACATTTGTTTCCCATTTCGCAAAAGGTCTGGTGGAGCTTTGCTTAAAAACTATTTACAACCACTGCCAAAAACCGACAGAGCAATAGGTTTGTCAATGAGGTTTGACACTGTCATGGAAGGGCCCTGGCGACAATCAGGTTTGACATGGCATCATTGCGGTAAACGCATTTGCTTTTTCTCAAGATTTTTCTGAGGAGGAAACATAAGATGGACAGGAAATATATAGGATTGAGGAAACATTTTTATTATTTGTAAAGAATTTCACTGGACTTTGCCTCATTGCACGGAACAATGGTACATTGACACGCTGTCTACATTATCCTGATTCTGATTCTGAAATATGAGCCTCTTAATTTATTATAAACCTGCAAGCTTGACGTTGTGCTATTTTTTTATATTGGCAATATTCACATCCAGACAAATGTGGTCTTCAGATATGAATGGGACCTCTATAATTTGCCCGATAATGGTGAACATTACATTTAATTGGCAGGCTTTTATTTCGTTCCCAGACATTTGTTCCCCATTTAGCAAAAGGTCTGGTGGAGCTTTGCTTGAAAACTATTTACAAATACTGCCAGAAACCGACAGAGCGATGGCCGTTGGCTCAATCTGCAAACTGGAAGTATCTGCCACTATTTACCTTATTAAATACTAAGTTTAAGGTTCGGGTTAGTTTTGGAATTACGGTTAGGGATATAATGATGCTTAGGCTTAGGGTGAGTGATGGTAGATAGTTTGTCTGTATTATAAACATAATCTACAGATTGACAATCCAAATAGAGTGTTACCAAAACTTTAAATGGAAGATGTTCCCGGCTCATACAATATGTCCTGTTCAAAAAAGGGGACGAGGATAAGCAGGCTGAAATGAAGTATTTGACAGTGTGTATGATTGACTGTGTGTATTTGTGTCTACGTGAATGTGAATGTATGTGTGTGTGTGTGTGTGGTACTGTGCTCCAAACATATATTCAAACCTTTTTCTTTTTTTTCTTTTTTCCTTTTGTTATTGCATTTTTTCAACTTTTTTCGAGCACCTTTTTGAGTTATATAAAAAGGCGTATCAGTAGACAAGAATCTCCCTCTAGTGAAAGAAAACTTCTAGCCCTCACAAGAAAAACAATGGTATTATATAGTATGTGTATATACAGTATATGAGAACTTCTGAATAAACTATTGTCTAAAGCTCTTTTGAAGCTCTATATTTGAATTATATAAAAGTTGAATGATTACAATTGAATGGTGGTTTCTTTGGGTTAATGTATACTGTTCTGTCATGTTCATGTCTGTTATGTAGACTACTGAGGTCATGTATGTTATATAGACTTTTGTCATGTCTCTTATGTAGACTGTAGTTTTTAGGGACTTTTTTATGTTTTCAGTCCCAGAAAGAAGTCAGGAATTTACCACTTCTAGAAGATCTGCTTCTAAACAGTTAAACACACTTTTGAAAAAACATTTGGGGAGTGTGTCAAGGGCGCAGGTTGATGTTTTAAGGTGCTGTACTGTTTTTTTCCAAAATGTTACCATTAATTGCTTTCGAAAACAGACAGAGTGACTACTTTCTGAGGTTGGGGTCTGATCAGTCTGACCCCAGCGCAACTCAAAGATGTGCTGATCACTACATATCAGAAAGGTGATCATGTATGTTTTGTAGACTACTAGGGGCATGTCTGTTATGTAGACTACTGTGGTAATGTCTCTTAGGAAGACTACTGTAGTCATGTCTGCTATGTAGACAACTGTAATCATGTTTGTTATGTAGACTACTGTGGCAATGTATGTTATATAGACTATTGAGGTAATGTCTGTTCTATGGTCATGTATGATATGTAGACTATTATTACAATTTATGTTATGCAGACTACTGTGGCAATGTATGTATATAGACTATTGAGGTAATGTCTGTTAGACTACTCTGGTCATGTATGTTATGTAGACTATTGTGGGAATGTCTCTTAGAAAGACTACTGTAGTCATGTCTTCTATGTAGACAACTGTAATCATGTTTATTATGTAGACTACTATGGCAATGTATGTTATATAGACTATTGAGGTAATGTCTGTTAGACTACTCTGGT
>JACXGM010002920.1:30110-44435 GCA_016801145.1 Umbra pygmaea | reverse complement strand
AGGTGGATGGGGAGGAGTAAAGAGGTGGATGGGGAGGAGTAAAGAGGTGGATGGGGAGGAGTATTAATTGTGTTTATTATTGTGTTGGGGTTAAACCACAGGGTGAGCATCCGGTTTGGCAAAGTGAAGCAAATGCGGTAACCAAAATCACCAACCGATTCAGGACTGGATTCAAACTCACACCGAAAATCCAACTAAACAATTAAAATCACAGGCTGTTCCAACTTTTGTGAATTTATTCACAGCAACTCATAATGTGACTCAGTAATGTGTACGGCCCCAACGTGCCTGTATGCACCCACGACAATTTCTGGGCATGCTCCTGATGAGCAGTCGGATGGTGTCCTGGGGGATCTCCTCCCAGACCTTGATTAGGGCATCTGTGAGCACTGATACATAACGTCCCAGAAATTCTCAATTGGATTCAAGTCTGGGGAAGGTGAGGGCAAATCAGTGGCATCAATGCCTTCGTCATCCAGGAACTGCCTACACACTCTGGCCACATGAGGCCGGGCATTGTCCTGGACCAGGAGGAACCCAAGGCCCACTGCACCAGCATAAGTTCTGGTAAAATGATGTCAAAGGCAGCAGAGTGTTCACCACCGTGTCTCCAGACTTTTTCACGTCTGTCACACATGCTCAGTGTGAACCTGCTCTCATCTGTGAAGTAAACGAGGCGCTAATGGTGGACCTGACAATTCTGGTGTTCTCTGGTGAATGCCGATCGAGCTGCAAGGTGCTGGGCTGTGAGTAGGGCTGGGATTCGTTCTAAATCTTTTGATCCGGTGCCAATTTCGATACCTCAGTTTCGATACCGGTTCCTTAACGATACTTTTTTCGATACCATATTTTTTTTATTCATTTCAACATCAACAGAATACAGTAAACCCAAAACCTTTAATTTCCACCTTAATTGTTTCAGTAAAGCACAAAACATAACAATATAATGTTTCATTCTTTTCCCTGACAATAACAGTAAAAAAGGTTATCCAGGCTAAAAGATGCTATATTGATAAAGAACTCCCTTTATATCGATAGCTTGCTCACCTCCACCATGGGTCCACCACTGTTGAAAAAGCTAGCAAACCTTAAACAATAGCCGCTTTCCGACCAAGTAGTTACAGGAACGTAGTTATAGGAACAGTCCATTTCTAAACAGTTCTACTAACTACTCTCCCCCAAAACCGGTTTTGCTATTTGCATTCGCACGGGTCAGGTAGCCATAGGAACTGGTAGGAGGGATAAGGGAGTGATGAAAGCACCGCAACGGTCTTTTATAGCGTCGTCACTTGACTTTAGTGTAGGGCCACATACAACAACATTGCACAGTTTAATGTTTTTGTAACACTGGGTGTATTTTTGGAGAGGTATGCGGATGATCTGGTTGTTTTCAGCTCAAGTAGTGCTGGGTTCCTTCAGCGGCTTGCTGTTTGTTTGTTTGTTCAGATTACGAGGCTGAAAACGACATCAATACAATTAAAAAAAGTGTGTTGTGTTGATATGTCCTAATAACTGAGTTCGAACCGTAGCATTTCAAAACGAGTCTGGAGTAATATAAATTGAGTATCTACTTATTAACAGAGAAACACAAAAGATGAAGGCTCCAGCATAGTATTATACGCAACAGACAAACGAAGCGACCAGCATAATTTATAACCCCTGTGACTGCTCTGTGGCACTGTATCTTCAGAAATCCTCTGCGTGGTGGTGGTGTCTCTTTCACATGACGTGTTTTAAGTTGCGTTAGACAGCCAATCGCCTGTGACTTTGTCATTACAAGCAAGTATGCTAAATGATTATTGGCTCACAGACGCTTTTGGAACCGAAAAATTTGCACAGAAAGATAAATACTTTTTCGATACTCGATAGTATCAAAGTATTTTGGTCGGTGCCATAAAAGTATCGATGTTCGGTCCCCAGCCCTAGCTGTGAGCACATGTCCCACTAGAGTACATTGGGCGCTCATGCCACCCTCATGGAGTCTGTTTATCAGTTTGGTCAGAAACATGCACACCAGTAGCCAGCTGGAGGTCATTTTGTAGGACTCTGGCAGTGTTTCTCCTGTTCCTCCTCACACAAAGGAGAGATTATAAACCAGGCAAGCTGATTTCTGTATGCTGATTGGCTGAAAGCTGTGGTACATGAGTTTTTATATCATGAGTATGACATCACAAAATGTTTTTTTACGTCCTTAATTGCATGTAACCTGTAAGGGGTAATGCAGTATCCAGGCACTCTGAAATACACCCTAAGAATAGCATTCCTTTTTCCAGGCACAGACCACACCCTATCTGGCCCTAATGCTTAAGTATTAACATAGATGGTATAATTAATGGATATAACCATGTGTGACATCCCCCATCGGTTTGTTGAGATCTGATTTGGGTCATTGAATTTGCCGTTACGGGCGCAGACATCTTGGTTGCAGATGTGACAATTTTAGATGAGAGGGAGGAGTAATCCTGCTAACTAACTGATATTAATTGGGATGCTAACGAAAAACATTATTAAAACAAAAGGAAAAACAAAATGTAACGTTACTTCCTGGAAAAAGTGAACTGCCAACTCCTTTGAGTGTCTTGTCATACAACCGAACGCCATAGCCACGCCCTAAACGCCCCTTTCCTTTTAAAATCAACGAGACCATAATTAAAAAAACAAACATCATGATAAATTGCAGAAGGCTTAAATATAGTGATTGAGATCATATACTCATTATGAAAATGTTTACTGAGGTAATAAATCAAGTATATTATGTCTCTCATTCTCATAGACTATTACAGAAACCAAGCTCTTTTTCTGCAACCAGACGTATCGCCCCCAGCTGGAATTCAGATAGAATGCAGGTTTAATTCACTTCCTTATTTGCGTCAATTTGCCAAACCGGATGCTCACCCTGTGGGCAAGGGCGTAGGAACGACTTTGATATTGGGGGGACACACCATACATTTTTCACAAATTGTTTTTTATTATTGCCTGTCTGTTTCATTGGGGGCAGTAGCGTAGCCGGAAAAAATAATGTGTGCATCTAAAAAACTTGGTGTGCGACATCGATTTTTCTCTACAAAACAGAGGCCTATACTATAAAGCATGTTCGACATGCCCTAAATTTCCTTTCATTACCTGGCTTCACTAAAGTTAACAATTGCGATCTAGATACGAGACGTCACAACGGTGGTTATCAATTAATTAATTAACCCAGGATTTCCCAATCTAGTGACAAGCGCGTTCACATAAAAGGTGCGGTGTGTGCACCATAGGACCAATCGCAGACACAGACAAGTCTAGAGCTGCATATTTCGCTCAACTGTAGTAAATGATAATTTTAGAGAAATTTTAAAAGCATAAAAAAATATAATCCAGACATATAGCAGGAAGGAAAGATGGGAAAATAATGCCACCTGTGTAAATGCCTCAGGCTCATCGATATCACTGACTATGATTACAATTGTGTATTCCATTGAAACAATGTGTTGCTTCATGCTGATCGTGTATAACAATTTTATTTATCGTATTCTTTCATTTGTAATCCTGACAGTGTTAAACGGTCATGGGAGCAAATAAAAAATGTACAGGGTGTGTAAATTAATCAATGTTATAATACTTATATTGTATTAGGTTGTTTAAACAAGTTCTGTGGGAGTAAATAGTAAATGTATGGATAATGTAATGCATAAAGTCTGTACCTGTAAGCGCACAACCTAAATGTATCGCACTGCACTGGAGCAGGTTAGGTTCCCAGCATAAGTTACCATGGCAATGTAACCCGGTAACAGGTGACCCACTGCACTGGCACATACGGTTCAAGATTAGCTGCTGAAGTCTGCTAGTCTCCCGTGATGTTCGCTGGGGTCACGTTGGCGGCCATTTTTGCGCATACAACTTAAATGTGTAGGCCTACGTGAATCTGGATGTTGTTATTTAACAAAAAAATCTAGAATTTATTGAAAATGAACAAATATTATAATTAGACCATAATAGCCTAGGTTTAGAAAAATCTTTTTGTGAAGGCTATAAAAAAGAGTGCATTATGCATCTGATTTCTGGGTGTGCCAGCTGCCTCTTTGGATGGCACAAGCACACCCTGGCACACCCGTGCCTACGCCACTGATTGGGGGGGAAATGTCCCCCCACATCCCCCGTTCCTAAACCATTGTTTCAGATTATTTATTGAGGAACTGGCATTAAACAGGCAGCAACTCTACCTCCATCCTTGGGTTTAATCCATTACAATCATGACTACATTTTAAAAACTCACACCCTGCAGTGCCACCTGCCTCACCTTTTGTCTCTTCCATGGCTGCATCACGGTTCTCCTAATAAATAAACAACTGTAGCCTATATGATATTGCAAACAAAGTATTGGGGACTTATGACCAGTTATGTTTTCTTGGGCTCTTCTGTATGTGGAAAATATATAAAAGGCACAAACTTTCACATATTCATTATTAATTCCTTTTAAAAGCTTACCTCACACCCTCCACCTGTTACTTCATCTGTAACTTCTTCATGTGCCACTCCTTCCTCACCTGCCTCTTCCCTGATGGTACCAGCATTCTCCTGATGACACATTATATCATTTTTTGAATGTAAATCTAGGCTTCGTAAATGATAGGTTATGATGTAGTCCTGTCCTTGTATCAAATGTGTTGTATACTTACACCTTACTCTTTGTAAAAAACTTCAGTAACGTTATGTCCTTTGATGATTCTTTTTTGTGGGGTGGCATTACGCTTAAATTAGATGACAGAAAATTTTACTCTTGCTAAGGTAAACACAGAGAAATCGAATTCCAGCTATGTGGCTAGCTATTTAAGGTAACGTTGGTTAGCACCTCTCGCAAAGCATAACACACGTGCCATTCAAAATTCCATTGTTGCTTTAAACGTCATAAGCCTCTTATCCATAACTCTATTTAAAAAAGCTTGCTAACCGCTTGACTGAGACTAATTTACCTCATACAAATTCGAGTCTTATTCAAGTTCAAAGCTGGTGCGCACCATTGTGTAATGTTAACTTCTCTCTACCAATCAGATGCTCCGAATATAGGTGAAAATTGAAGAATTTGAAGCTGGTGAATGGCGAATGGTGATTATTCAAACAGCATGAAATGGGAATAATATCTTCTTTGTCGCGCTTTCAAAATAAAAGTTCCAAATGTTTAGTTTTTGCCCCTGCGGTATAGGCTACATTTTTGGGAAGGACACATTCAGCATTTTCCAATATTGGGGGGGACACGTCCCCCCGTCCCTACGCCAATGCCTGTGGGTATTACAAATGAGATCCAGAATCCAATGTATGTCATCTATCTTGCAGGAACGTCTGTCTGTCTGTCTGTCTGTCTGTCTGTCTGTGTGTTATACGCATATCTCTCTCTAGCACTGGACTAGTTATGTTGTTGACGACACAATCAACCCAGTATACAGTACATTTAAAGGTACAATATGTAGTTTTCCAAAACGATAACAAAAGACGTACTTTGCATTAATAAAGCAAACATCACTATACCTATATTATATATATATATTTCTTAGTTTTGTACTTACATAATCCTAAATGTTTCCACCAACTTTCAAACCCAGAGAAATTTGTAATATAATTTGAAGACGGGACGTTTCATTTTGTCTTCCGTCAAGGGCGTCATATAACCTTTGACTGCTCTAGTTGCTCTTAGTTCCAGCGAACCGCCAAACATAATGTGAATAAAGTTAATATTCTTAACTATACATTACTTTGTCAGTGAACAGTTTTTTCTGCCGGAGAAACTAGATTGGAAGGTTGCCATTGACGACGATAACAAAACCCATGATCCCACGCTACTTCCCGACGTCATGCAAGTACATATTTTGCTAATGTTGTGATTGAGAGACCCCTAGCGGCCAAAAACTACATATTGTACTTTTAAAAGTGATGGCTAAATGCTTGCTAATGTAAAAGTGCAATACTGTACATGTACTGTACTATTGTTACTATTTCATCCAACCATGAAATGACCTAGGAATCTGTTAAGGAAAGATCAAGCCTCCTGGGTCATACTAATTCATAAACACACCTTCCAGAAAATACCATTTTATGCCGCTTCTGTTTTGCTTGTCCCAAAGCGTTGGACTGAGGCCTGTGACACTGGTGGCTTGTATTAACCTCTCTGTCACCAACACGGGTTAGATGTGAGCCGTGCTTCTGTCAGCCGACGGAAAGGGAAGGCTCGAGTGGCGTATAGGGTTGGGTGTCGCAGGCACCGTGCGGATGACAAAAAGTCACAGTGACACGTAGGGGACGCAATCCACAACTCAATGCAGAGCTGACCCCAGTGCTGACACATCCAGCCATCTGAGCGCAGCGACATAAAGGGATACGAGTTTGAGGGAAAGGAAAGCCCGAGAATTCCATTACCTAGGAACGATAGGTAATCCGTTTAGGACAGGCGTCAATGTCAGAATTCAATGGAAAGAATGTGCTTGGGAGGAGGGTGAGGGAGAGAGACGAGGCAAGGAAAAGGGAGAGATAACAACAAAGGACAGCAAAATGTTTCCCTCATCCCAGCTTGCACTTCAATCGAATGACAAGTCGCATCTTGTATGAAGGGGACAGGGGAACTGTTTAACACACACGTTAAGTACCATAAATTTAGGCTTGTAATTTGTATCTTTTTATCAACTTTGTCTTCAGTCACTTGTTGTTGTTATGGCCTGCTGATATTGCCTTTCTTGTGTAAGAGATACTGTACTTTTTATGCTCTGGGATTATCCCATGTACAGTAGCTAACTAACATCTCTGTATCTCTCCATATACAGACACCAGTTTGTATAATATTCAACAAAAACATATTGTTGAAGTAAAATGAAGAAGTGTGCAAACAATGATAAACCCATTTCAGGTAATTCAATGGTATTCCCTAAATTGATGGTACAGTATAAATCTAAAATATGTTTCACAGGTTTTTAACTTTAAAAGCATTTTTCCTATTTTAAATATGTATTTATCAGAGATATTGACAACTGTAATAGTATAAAGCATACAGTAGGTCTTCGTGGGGACACCCAGATGTTCAGTTTTTTGTATTCCTGTTCAGGGCTACAAGAAAACTGTGGAACGTTAGGGTCCCTAAGGAGATGGTTGAAGACCTCGGTTCTGAAGTAACTCCAAATCCAGAAGATCTCAGGTATTATAATGAGATAAATAGAACGCTAAAAAATACACTTCTCAAAAAAATTAAGGGAACATGAAATCATCACAGTATGATACCAAGTCAATTAAACTTCAGGAATATCAATTAGACCAGTTCGGCAACAGAAGCAATTGAGAATCATTGTCACCTGATTGGTGCAAATGAAAGTGACAACAGGTGCACTGGAGAGGCAACAGCAAGACAACCCCCAAAAAGGGAATGGTTTTGCAGGTGGTGGCCAAAGACAATTGCTCTCTCCTTATCCTTTGTGACTGATTCTTTTTCAGTTTTGTATTTTGCTACTGTCTTTGTCACTACTGGTAGCATGAGGCAGTACCTGCAGCCCATTTAAGTTGCACAGGTAGTCCAGCTCCTCCAGGATGACACATCCATACATGCCGTCACAAAGTTTGCTGTGTCTCAAGAGCATGGAGGAGATACAAGGAGACAGTCAGTTACACGAGGAGATCTGAACAGGGCCGTAGAAGAGCATCAACCCAGCAGCAGGACCAGTATCTGCTCCTTTGTGTGAGGAGGAACAGGAGGAGCACTCCAACTGGCTACTGGTGTCCATGTTTCTGAACAAACTGTCAAAAACAGACTCCATAAGAGCACCATGAGGGCCTGAAGTCCTCTAGTGGGACCTGAGCTCACAGCCCAGCACAATGCAGCTCGATTGGCATTAACCAGAGAACACCAGAATTGGCAGGTCCACCATTGGCGCCTCGTTCTCTTTGCAGATGAGAGCAGGTTCACACTGAGCACATGTGACAGACTTGAAAGTCTGTTGAGTCTGGAGCCAAGATTTTGATTTTTAATATGTTTCGGTCATCGAGACCCAATGTGTGATTTGAATGTTCCCTTAATTTCTTTGAGTAGTGTATACTGAGTAAGTAAAAAATGAAATAACCAATATATTTGGCAATCCCTTTGCAAACCCTGAAAGTGTTTGATTTTATTACTTTTCATTTCTATTAATCAGTCTTTAACAAGGCATAGCCTCAAAACTCAATGTTCTCAATCTATCCCGTTGCTCAATCTAATACCAACCTGAGTTGATTTAACACATGCAGGCTGTTGGGTGAGCGTGTGTGTGCATTAATGTGTAGGCCATTGGCAAAATAACATTACAAAATAACAAAAAATAAAACAACGTTACACGCCAGCAGTTATCTTTACCGGCTGTCTGCCCTGCTAGCCTGGTTCTGCCCAGGCTGTAAAAAAAACTAAAGAAACAGCCAGAAATTCTTAAACATCTTCAATCATGCAACTGAAACATTCCAGCAGATGACTATACACTTTTTACAGAATAATCCAAAAAGGGTTCTTAATTTGTCCCAAAGGGGAGCCCTTTTATGGTTCCAAGATATACCTTTACGGTTCCATTGAGAACCCTTTTGCTTACATATTAAACCATATAAATGCATATAGAACCTTTTCCACCGAGGATTAATAATGGATCCCAAAAGGGTTCTCTTAAAAACCATTAAAGGTTTCTCCAATGAGGACAAACGAAGAACCCTTTTGAGTATGTTTTGTTTAAGAGTGCAGAGCTGATGTGTAGTGATTATTTACTGAGAGAAGAGGAGGACGAAGATGAGGAAAAGGAGGAGATATGGAGAGGAGCTGGACGTAGAGAGATGACAGGATGGAGAGAAGCTTCATGTGGTGGTTAAGCTTGCTTGGGTTCGAATGTCATTGTGACACGACCTGATCCCTTACTTGTTATAGACACTCCAGACTCAGTGCTAATCCAACTGACATTTGATGAGAGAGAGAGAAGGTCACAGAGAGAGGGAAAAAGAGGAAGGGAAGGGGTGGACAGAAGAAGAATGACAGAAGAATGATAGGGAGGGAGAGGCAGACGAATTGTTGGTATAAATACAGACAGCAATCAATAAAGGCCAGTGTTTATCTTCAAGGTAAATAACAACGTTTAGAGATTCATCATCGAACTTGATGCTAGATGCTTTCTCACTCTGAAAGTAGTCTGTATGCCAAAGGAAAATGTAATCCATGGTTTTTTTGTCATTAAACAGCAATTACAACCATCTATTGACTGTAGAAAACACTTTTATTGAATCATGAAGGAACTGTGGGATGAGCTTACTGGAAGAGCAGTGGGCGGGGCCACAACACCACCTGAGGCAATGATTGGCTTGTTTATAACTTCATTGATGAATCACCTTTAGGTTACACCAAACCATATTGGATGGATTAAAGAGTGATACCAGTCATGTGACCCATACACCATCGACCACAATCTCAATTGAAATATATATTATATACAGTACAGAGTGCTGTACTCTGCTGTTATGTATTAATCCTTTTTTTGTTTTTTGTCTGGTTCCTAGGAATTAAATGCAGTGTTGCTTTGCAATTCTACATCATTCAGGCAAAATAGCACATCCAAAAGAAAAGCTAATTTCAATGCGGCTGAACTCATTGTGAGTTGTTGAGATTGTATTTAGTTGATTTTACAGACAGCCTTCTCTTTTTAGCTGTGTATATTTGCTTTACAGTTTTCCTGTGATTTTATTTAGACATTAATGAATGACAAATTGACAGCCTAAACAAACCACGTAAATATATACTCCCTAGATTTGCAGTTCTTCTTCAAAGACTGGCTGACATTGAGTCCCAAGAGTTTAATCCATAGAAATAGAATGGATAGAAAGGCCATTGAACTGCTTGGCGTGGTCATTCGATTAGTACACAACGAAATGGCGATTGTTGTTAGTTGTCACGGTGACAACACGCAAATCGCTTTAATGCGGAATTAGGCCGTTAGATCTTTGCAGTGGAATGGTACATGTAAAAATGTCTGCCACTCTGACCATTCTTCTACACTGATTTGAATTGGAATGTCCTTTCTATTCATTCCATTTCTATGGTTTAATCATTAAATGTTTTGAAAACCCTTCTAGAGGCAAAGCCTTTAATGGATTATATTTTATGCATATGGTCTTAATGAACAATATAATGAAAAAGCATCGTTGAATGTTTACTTTGCCTAACAGCCAAACAGCCAGAGTCTCCTGCCTCAGCCTGAGTTGATAACTCCAGTCCCCACAGACTCCATTTAGGTGTTTCCGTGTCTCCTGGAGTGTTTATCATCCCCTACATCTACCAATAGATCGTCTTTGCTTATCATTCACTATACACACCGGTTATGCATCCATTAATTAGTATATGTAAATACAGTCATAGGTTGCTGTGTTTGTATCGCTAGGAGTGGGTTATTGTTCATTGTAATGTCTGTTCGTAGCAATATATGTAGACTATTTTTGATAAACGTTTTGACTTATTGTCGTTTTTTGCTTTTGTCAGTGTTTGTTTGGTTTATTAAACACTTTATTCACCTTTGCAAGTGCATTCGATATCTCCTTCCTCAAAGCTGTTACCCAAATTGTGACTTCCAGAATTAGGTTGCAGTTGAAAGAAAATACACTTAACAACTATAAAACTGTAAATTCCCTATTGGTCAAAAGTTTTAGGACACCCAGGAATTTACATGTTTGATAGATATGTATACCTTCATTCAGATGGCATTAGAATCTATAGTCAATACATTACTAATTATGGAAGCGCTAAAGGCCATTCATTATGGCACTGAATAGATTTGGCTTTGCTTTGTATATGACTAATTCCTTATACATCTGTCATTTTCAACAATGATAGACATTTGCAACATTGGTAATGTCTTTACAACAATTGGTACATTGTTAACGAGGTTTTGTGAAAATGCACTCATAAATTAACCAAGGAAGGTTTTAACATCATACTAATTACAAAACACTTTCAAGTGTTTTTCTAAAACTGTATAGAAATTATTAAACACCCTTGTGCATACAGATGTGTGGTCGATGAGCTTTTCAATAATGATGGTTTGATTTGTCACACTTGAAAAGGTGACAACTTGTATTCTCAGTGTCATTATTTTACCATGGAATTGCCTTCAACATACCACTGGAGAGACAATCACTCTGAGAATATCAGCACTCGGCCTCTGTCTCTTTTGTGTGGGGGCTTAGGCCCTGAGCGATTGGACTGAAGGTAAAGCTAGCTTTTATTTCCCAAACACTAGCTTGCACTCTGTTTCGAGCAGATGAATAGTGTAGTCGTGTACTGTAGGTACATTTATAAGGTCTGGGCAGCGAAGAACATTGAAGTGAGATTGTTGATAATACGAACGGACTGGACGCTGGGCAATTCAGGCAAATTCAAAGGTCGTCCATCTTTAGTCCAATGGGCCTGTCTATACTGAGATCTACACTGAAACAATACATCTCCGGCAGAAAGGATAGGTGCCTCTAGAAAGAGAATGGGCAGTGATGTGTGGGCCTGACGATAATCTGGGCCGGTGTATTATAAATGTTGGGTCGATTTCTGGCGCTAGTCCATCCTGTTTGATAGCATGATTGTTGATATAGCCGTTTCTGTGGAATTGGATCCAGACCAAGGCAGGCTCAGTCCTCACTGTGTCCTACTACACGTCCTACAGCCAGATGAAAGTCCATTTCCTGACATTTAATTTGGCCTAAGCACAAAAAGCATCACTACTTCTAGCTCACACTCAGTTGCTTCTTTACTCCCTCTCCCCCACAGAGTCCAGTCAATTTTGCTTTGATTCCAACTTTGAGCCCCTATTGAGAAGTCTATTGAGAAGTCTATTGAGAAGTCTATTGAGAATTCTATTGAGAATTCTATTGAGAAGTCTATTGAGAAGTCTATTGAGAAGTCTATTGAGAAGTCTATTGAGAAGTCTATTGAGAAGTCTATTGAGAAGTCTATTGAGAAGTCTATTGAGAAGTCTATTGAGAAGTCTATTGAGAAGTCTATTGAGAAGTCTATTGAGAACTCTATTGAGAACTCTATTGAGCAGTCTTTTTATAACAGTACAATAGTTTGTCTGAACGATTGATTGCAGTATTAGCATCACAGCCTGTACAACAGCAAGTACTTTATTATGAACACCCCCCACACAACATTCCTCCCAGTGAGCCCACTGGTACCTACCTCCACACTGTAAACCTGCGTTAAAACAGTCTGTTTCGTTCCAATGTCGAAGTGAGGCCCGGCGCCTGTGGTGAAATGGGTGTCACGCCATCTGTCATGTGCTGTTGTTTTTCCACAGCGTTGTATTGACAACTACCACCGCCGTTTGGATGGCCCAGGCACAATGGCCGTTGATGTTGAGGGCATTCAAAACAAGGTGTGTGAGTATGTGAGATTGGTAAATGCACTCATGTCGTACAGCTAAAGTTTGACTGGGCTCAGAGTAACAGTACACACCCACAGTTACATACATACACACACACACGCACAACTACAGGCCTAAAGTACAACATACACACATGCACATATACTTTATCTGCATACTGTACTGACACAACCATATAAAGCAGTGGAGGCTGGTGAAACTTGATTGAGGAGGAGTTATATAAATGGTTGAAATGGAGTAAAAGGAATGGCATCTCACACTGGGTTTAATGTGTTTAAATCTATTCTATTTACTCCAGTCCAGACATTAATATCAGCCCATCCTCAATTAAGGTTATATGGCCTCCATTGATATACACACACAACCACATACATCCACAATCACAGTACTATAACACATATTTTTCATAGTATTACTGTAATACTAATATTGTGGGGACTGTTTTGTCTCTTTTATTCTATATTTGTGTGGACATCAGGTTCCCAAATGTAGGCGTTGACCTGAATCTCACACACACAAACACACACTCACGCACACACACACTGCCACATTGACACGTTGGATTTGTGAGTGTTTTATTGTCATGACTAGTGGCAGAGCCTGTGAGTGTGCGTTACTCTTGTAATTGATGTGGATGCACACAATCCACACAGCTCACTCACACACGCTGTGTATTATAACCGTGGCATGCACTCCTATGTAAATGTCACCAGACAAGATTAATGTCTTTCTGAAGTTTCTGGGAAAGTTAACGGAAGCCAGAGGTGTTGTTCCCCAAGAAGAGTCACATCGTTAGTTTTGACATATAACTGCATAATAAGGGAGTCCTTCAGAATATGACAGACGGTGTACGCTTTGGACTGAGTACAGTCAACACATGTATTATGTAAATGGTACACACATTGCATCTGTCCAATATTTTACCTTATTTCCTATACAGTACCTCCGGTGACCTGTAACAGGGTGCCATTTTGTATGGGACTTGGTATCTAACAGAATGATAAGAGTCCTATTTAAAAAAAGATGTTGCAGTCATGTATGCTTTCTGAGACAACAATCTCTCTCGGCTGAAAGATATATGCAATTACTCGTGTTATCCTGAATTGGGCTTTATTGTCTGTAAGAGAATATGAACCTAGCAATTCCCTGCACCAAATACGGGTCAGCAGGCACCGAGCATGTCATGGTTGTGACTCTCAGCCCTGTGTTCTTGGCTGCTCTGCTTTATCCAGGCTGGCTGACAAAGAAAAGTGGGCCGGTTGAACAATGAGGTGCTGATCACGATGGGGGTTGTAAATGTTATCTGCGTTTGTAATGATCACAGCAGCGTTGGGGTTTGTGTTCGGTATTAAAGATAGAGCGGCTCAGCAAAGCGTGGGATTGGAGCGTTCTCTACCCGGAGAGGAGGGGGGAAGGAGCGAGACAAACTTGGGGAAGGGGAGAGAATATAAAATAAAAGATAGAAAGAGATAACAGAGACAGGCGGCGGGCAGGCGTGCTTCGTACCACAGCCCCCCGGTGCTCCCTGCCACATGTTCATCAGCGAGCGGCGTACGCCCTGTGCTAGCTAGCGCTGTTTACCCAGGCCCCCTGTAATTACGCATCCCATTAGCACAGAGCGACGCAGCACCAGATAACTGAGGAGGAAGTTTCTGCTGTCAGAGGGGAGAAAAGCAATATGTGGTGTAGTTACCCTCCACACAGAGGAAAACAGGGAGGGGAAGAATACTGCAGAAATTGATGCAGGCCCACGCCGGAAGAATGCACACAGACACACAAACACACACACCCACACAAACACACACACCCACACAAACACACACACCCACACACACACCTACGCAAACACACACACACACACACACACCCACACAAACACACAAACACACACACCCACACAAACCCACACACACACACACACCCACACAAACAC
>JACXGM010002920.1:0-30010 GCA_016801145.1 Umbra pygmaea | reverse complement strand
CTAAACCGTAATTACGCTCACACGTATCTGAGGCAGGTGAAAGGTCCGTATGACTGCACCAGACCGCCTCTCTCTCAGTATTAACTTTAATTGATTATATTTAAATACTGTGTTTTGACTTTTGTGACTTTCTGAGAATTTCCCAAGATACTTCAATTGCTGATACATCTGCAAATGTTTTTTACGAAGTCAATCAGCACAGTTTCCGCCAACACACCCACAGAGATCAACAAATTTAAGAGCTAGTCAAGTCATACATAAGTCATGCGTGATATTTAATATACAGTCCCTCCAGGTTTCTGCTGACATTTTTTGTAATAGCAGGCTGCAATATATGGATTCTTGGTATAATTACGACATTTTGGCTGGCAATATGCATTCATTTTCTCACAAAAACAAGCTGACTAGATAAAAACTTCAATGTTGGATTGAACAGTGTTATGTAACAAATGTGCAGTGATTGATGGAACATGCAATTCTTATTTTTTCATTGTGTCTGTACAACCCTATGTACTCTGGTCAAAACTATTTAACTATATGCAGGTAATAGAAAGTAAGTTAGGACGCTCACTACCCAGACAGAAAAACAGTATACGTCGCCTTGACAACAAGATGAGAAAATCCGAAGGGAAAAATACATACTCTGTCAAAGACCTGTAAAGGTATATTCATCTGGAAAGCCAATTCCAGTCTAAGGTACTGTTGTTTTTTATGTTGTGTATGTGTTGTGGAAAATTGGCGCCACTCCCCTGAACACCAGGTGTTTAAAATATGTTTTCTTTAGATTTAATCAGGTATGGGTGTGTTCTAATTGTTTACTCATTCAACTGTGTCATTTGAGATCCTATTTATGTTCTGGTGTTTCAGGGGTGTGGCACGATTAATTGACGAATGTCACGTTGATGATATTTGTCTTGTTTGGTGCTGAGGTCCAGGAATGAGTTTCTTTCAATTTATGTAGTGTGACATGTGTTTAGCAGCTTGAGTTTCTGCGTACGCTCTGTATAGGTTAGCCTTAAGCATCTGTGGCGTTACATCATCTGCCGTTACATCATTCATGTACCAACTTGGACTTCCATACCAGAACATCTAGTGCAGTGGTCCTCAAACCCTTCCATGGAGGGCCTAGTGTATGCTGGTTTTTGGTCTTTCCCTTCAATTAGAGTATAATTAGGACCTAGACTGCCAGGTGAGGGGAGATACTAACCAATTAGTGAGCTACTCCATCAGGCTTGTACAAGGTAAAAGCAAAAACCTGCATACACTAGCCCCTCCATGGAAGGGTTTGAGGACCACTGATCTAGTGCCTGCTTGGTCTCGCTCTATTTATACACCTTCAATACTGTGACAGCCAACATGTTTTTAAAGGGACAATATTAATAGTAGACGTAGAAGATGTTAAAGGAATAATAATACAATCCAAGAGGTTTATTGCAATATGGAGAATCTGTTTTTGTCATATACTCTAGGTGTTTAAACTACTGTACCAAATACAGAAAAAATATTAATATAATACAAATTAAAAAAATTGGAGGAAATAAAGGCCACCCTGAAAAGTTGATAGGCCTCCTTAAATGGCCTTATTTTTAGTTGTGGTATTTGCATTGTGGTAGAGAACAGTCATTAGATCTTCACAGGATATAAATTGAAGCCTCCTTATTCACCCCACATTACTGACAGTAAAATGTCAGCGCAGCACGCCTGCTCTAGTGACACACACATTCCATGCAGAAGAGGAGCAAGCAATTACACTGACTGCAATAATTAGCAACCTTTGATTATTCTTACCACCCCTGGCCAAGACCAGGTCATTGAGGATTGGGCACTGGAAGAGAATATTAAACCAATCAACTTCTGCTGTAAAGAATGAGGGGTTTCTGATTGGATGTGATGTATAAAGGCTTACTGTCCCTTTCTCCTTGGCCTCCCTGAGTCATAAAGAGACCGACCAATGGAAAAGCAGGGACACGCATGGATTAGTCTGATCAACAGACAGCGTTGATGGTTGAAAGGTAATGATGTTGTGTGTTGTAGACGAGGAAATCCAGGTCAGCAAAGCAGTCATTGTTACCGTGGCCTCAAGAGATACATAGACTGGAGGTGCTTGTTGGACTTCAATCCTTTTTTTCTAGAATGAGCCAGCAGTCTAAGATCAGAGTCCTGAGTCTGGTCAAAAAGCAAACAGTGCTTGAAAATTGTTTTGTTACATTAATAGGCAAATTAATTTACCTGGTGAAAAGTAAGGAGCTGGGCTCTGAAATTAACAGGGAAATTAAATCATACAATTTTACCAATTTTGAAACCTACAGCACTAGAAAAAATTAAGAGACCAAAATCATTACTTTCTCTGTTTTTACTATTGATAGTAGGTATGTGTTGGGGTAAAATTACAATTTTTGATTTATTCCATAAACTACTGAAAATATTTCTTCCAAGTAATAAAATTATTTAGTTTTGTCAGACCTCGATTTATGCAACAAAAATAAGTTAATTCATTTTAAATACCACAATACTAATGAGTTCAGAAATAAATATTTGGTGGAATAATAATTGTATGATAATAATAATTGGCTTTCAAGCAGCTCAGCTTTCATTATTGGCTTGTGACCATCCATCCTTTTGATCACATTCCAGAGGTTTTTAATGGGGTTGATTTAAACTGTATATTTATATTTTAGTAGAAACTTGAGAAGAACGTGAAATATCATAAGTTATCAAATAGATTATGATAATTTATTGGTAAAAAGAAAACGGGTGTCGCTCTGCATCAGAGCACCTGAAAAATACTAACATATAATCACTTGCTATTGGAATGTTGCACATTTTAGGAGGTGAAACTTTAGGATTTACCATTTCAAACCATAAATATATCAGATTTTATATTAAATTATGACCTAGTGACTAAAATTGTTATAGAACATACCTGGTAAGATTTTGATTGTTTCACTCTTGACTTTTACAATTTTTTTTGTATTTTGGCTTTCATGACATAAATGACTGTTTAGCCTAAAAAAACTACAAATAATGTACTTTTGATTTTATATTTTAAAACAAGTTCTGAGATATCTGCAATTTGATTGGCTAAAATTGGGTTCCAAGCCTATGACAATTCCCTGATATGTTGCCTTATCACTATGACAAATTTGAGGAGCTGACCAAGATAAAAGACATGGCAAATCATTCCTTTTGCTTCACATCTCAACACCAAGATTCTCAATAAGATTATCCATCAAATACATTTTTTTATATTCACTCACCACAAAATCGTTGTGGCCAATGTAGACATGCTAACCAGCCACAGGATTTAAGCAATCTAATTATGTGCAAAGCAAAGATGACGGCACGTTTCCCTGCAGGTAACCACGGTTGACAGAGGAAGAACAATGATTTCAAGCACCACCCTCCTTTTAAAGCTTTCAGTCTGTTATTCTAACTCAATCAGCATGACAGAGTGATCTCCAGTTTTATCCTCGTCAATACTCTCACCTGTGTTAACGAGACAATCGCTGACATGATGGCAGCTGGTCCTTTTGTGGCAGGGCTGAAATGCAGTGGAAATTTTTTTTGGGGATTCAGTTCATGGCAAAGAGTGACTTTGCAATTCATCCTATCTCTCTTCATGATATTCTGGAGTATATGATATTGCCATCATCATCAACACTGAGGCGACAGACATTGTGAAAATTAGTATTTGTGTTATTCTCAAAACCTTTGGCCACGACTGCATCTACACAGGACTATATAACAATATATCAATATATTAAATATTCCTTTCCTTCAAAACAATTACTTTGCCTGGCACCATTAATATTTGTCTATTTTCCAGGGCACAACAGTTACAAGACACCAAATGGCTGGTCAAACTGTATCCAAAATGCTTTCATACCTTTGAAAATGAATCAAATGCACTTACTATTTGTTTTAGAATTTCGTTTTTTTTTACAGTGCTGAATGTTATGTCATCATCTGCTGTCATATATAGTAGCTAAGTCAATGCTTATTATTTCCTTTTTTGTCATGTAAAACAAAATGTCTAACTTTTGCACTTTTTTAGTTGTGAGTTTAGGTAGAGATACGTGTTCTGACAGTAGTGTTTGTGTGTGGAGGAGGGGGTCACACATAGCTATAATATAAGACCCTTACCTTGGTTTCAAAAACTCAAGCAAGGATAGTTGCCTTCCTCTGCTGTAGGCTATCGAACAAATTTCACTACATGTTTGTTACAATTAGTGTGCCTTTACATTTAATAACAACCATTGTATAACACCTACTGTTTTAATATTTTCAACAGCAACAACCATTTTCATCACATGGACGTCAGAATGAATGAATAAATGAATATTGACATGCACTCATTACAGTAATTTGCATGGGCCTGATGAGTTTACTCAGTAATGAAACAAATAACAATTAAAAATAAAGTCTCGTTAAGCTCGGTGGCAGCTGCACCTGAAACAGCGATCTGTCATTTTAATTTAACATATTTATTCTACCTGACCGTAATGTTTCAGTCAGAAGGGAGTTGATGATAATGGGTTTCTACAATGTAGCACTGATTACAAAATCAAGGTCAGATTAAGCAATTCCCTTTGGATGACTAAAAACTCAAAACATATTTGCTTAGATAAATATTTGCTAAATTCAAATGTATCAACATTAAAATGTAACCTTACTGAAGGCCAAGTTGGTGTCAAAATAATATTTTACATCATTTTATATATTTCAAATTAGATTCATGAAGTGAGAAAAAACAGTATCACATTCTCTTTTATTCACTCAAACAGAATGAGAAACAGAATGAGAAAACACAGCAGAAAAGTGTACGCTGTTAGGACATCACAACGTTGTTCACTAAAGTACTCAGACAGTTTTATTGGGGAGGGGCGTAGTCTAGTTCTCTTTTAGTTTGGGCATTACTCAGAAGATGTTCATAGGACGTTCTCAGGAATTTGTCATGATCCTATATAGGATTGTATAGTTCCTGGTTAAAGCATTATTTTATTTATTTTTTCTCCCCATTTTCATCCTCTCTTAGTGCACACTAACCCTGCCTTGTCGGCAGCTCTGCAACTCCTTGAACAGATCTGTGGGATGACGAGGGGCACGCACATGGTTCATCCAACCACGTCGCCCAGCCGCTGATTCTTTCTTTTTGCATGGACGTCTTTAGTCAGATCCACAGAAATTTCGTTTTGATGCATATTGCACATTTTCTGTTAATCCAATTAACCTCATTTCACTAATGAAATATTACTGTGTCCTTCAGTTATTTGATAGATCAAAATGAAATTCCTGATCCAAACACCCAATTATTTATAAATGAAAATTATGGAGATTGTCAGGGGTGTCTAAACCTTTCCATACGACTGTACATCACTACTGGCCCAAAAGCACAAGAAAAGTTTCCATTATGCTCAAAATCATAAGAAGCCACAGAGGTTTTGGGATTCTGTTCAGTGGAGTGAAGAAACAAAACTGGAACTTATCGGCATGATGGATCAGTGGTATGTCTGGAGGAAGAAGAATGAAACTTACACTGAGAAGAACATTGCCCACAGAGGCTGGTGTCTGGCTATGCACCTCGTTTGCAGCAGATCATAACTGCAAAAGGGTGTTCTATAAGTACTAAAGATGCTTGCCATGAAGGGGTTGAATAATTTTGTGTATATATATTTACTCATACATACAAACGGTACAGTATATATATATAGAAAATAGTATATTTTTCAAGCAGCTTTTACACAAAAAAATCTTTATAAAGAACATTTACAATTGACAGTTATTTTGACCAAATAGGGGAAAATAGTCATCGAAAACAAGAAATTGGAACGGCACTATTAGTTCGTAGCACGTCCCAAGTTTGTGGGGTATGGCTTCGATAACAAAAACACATGTTACAACACAAACATTTGCACCACTCCTCTTCAGACCAGACATCCATCTTACAGAAGGGTGATGAGTCAGCGATATTCAACGCCGCTCTCCTCTGTCCCCCACAAGGTCGATCTATATTGATTCCCTCACACCCATGTCACCACACACACAGCACATCTGATTTGTTCTCTTTATAACTGCAACATCAGTTTGATAGGGCTGATTTGTCTGTTTTCATCATGAACAAGAATTGAGTCAACAAACGCCTTTAAAATATCCCTATGACTACAAAGTTCATTGGCTTTATAGGAAATCTATTCTGTGTAAAAAGCTAACCAGCCATGAATTTGTTATCCTCACTACGGGTTTACTGAGAGGATGCCAGTGCAACAGGAGATAAAGAGTTTCCAGGGGGATGTTTTCAGTCCCATAGCTACCTGTATTAATCATCTAAACTTAACGCGTCAGCGTTCTGTCACAATGCTTACACAGGCAGAAACCAGCCTTCTCACTGCACCCTGTCAGCCGACTGTGTAAAACTCCGACCTGACACAGGAAACTCAGAGTGTAGGAGGGAAAATAGCTTAGGGGCATCTCCAGCAATGTGGACATTACATTTGAATTGTAATCTCTCCAAAAAATGGACATACAAAAATGGAGATTACACTTTTTATGTGAGTCTATAATACACCCTCGGGTGCATGCAGCCCAGGTGAGTTTAATTAATCATACCAAAAACTAGAAAAGTCTGACGTGTAACTTGTTTACATGGTAAATGTCATATGTTGCCTACTGCCATAATCCGCGTAAAATGAAATAATTAGTGTGACTGTAAACATATTTTGTGTGTCGTTAGGTAAATCACTGTATCTGTTGCCATGCTAGTGGACAAACAGTAAAAAGCTCAAATCAATATCCAATTCAAAACCAAGCATGAGAGCTGTGATGCAGAACTCACAAGACTGACTTCATGTTTAGTCTTGACAGTAAACTATATTTTTTTCCTACCCTTTTCAACATTAAAAGTTGGCTATTAAAACTATTGAGCCTTCCAGAACATGCAGGTCTACCGATGGAGTGTTTTACCTGAAGGATTACCAGGGCAGGGAACAATCTTGGGAGTCGCTGGAGCAGTGCAGTTTGTTTCTGGATATGGTATAGGGCTGGTTTATCTGACTGATCACAGGCCTGAATCAGACTGAGAACAGCTGGAGTGTGCTGTGCTGAAAAATGTCCACCTGTGATAGAAGCTCCCAAAATGGCTGCCATGAATCATGTGTGACTCGGGTGTATGCCAAATGGTATACTGTCCCCTATGACATCCTTTGTACACTAAACATTTCTCCAAACACCAATTTCTTTTTTTATGTATGCACTTAATGTAAGTCACTCTGGATAGGATTGTCTGCTAAATGACACTTTATATTCAGAGTTTAGATGTCCATCTGCATACAGCGGTGTAGCACAAGATCCTGGGCCCTATGCATTGGCAGTCCTGATGGGCGCCTATGTTCCTCAACCACAAAATATTCCAGACTTTTCAAGGGCCCTCTCTCCCCTTGGGCCCTGGTAATCAGTATTGGTTTTACCCCCAGTCCGACGCCCCTGTCTGCATATACTATCAACAAATGTTAAGGGTTAAGGTTAGGATTAGCAAATGCACACCTGACCTTAGCTGAGGTGTTAGTCTCGTGATTTTGAGAAAGATTAAAAGTCCACTTCCTGATTTTGTTAGCTAGTGACCAGAGATGCCTCAAGTTAGTGTAATAGATTACTTCTCTGGGTTGGGCTGAGTTCACAACTTTGGGGAAGTTCCTCAGTAAGAACTATTGACCAGGTAAAAGAAGTTCATAACTTACCGGTGATCTATCAAAAACTAAATCATGACTACACTGTAAGAAAAAGTTGTAATTTGATGGGAAATCCACTGTAAAAGTTTACAGAGTTTTACCTTCAATAAGAACAATCGGAAACATTCTAAAATTACAGATCTTATTTTACCTGGTCATTAGGGTCGTACTGAGGAACTTCCCATAAGGTGTGAACTCAGCCCAACCCAAAAAAGTAATATATTACACTAACTTGTGGCATCTCTGCTAGTGTCATACATGGAATGGGATGTTTGGGACAAACAACTGTGACCAAACCTAATTTACGTTGATATGTAGAAGCGCTATGGTTAGAAGGCTTATTCTATGTAGGGCTGAGCAACTAAAGGTTAAGGGTTGGGGTTGTGTAAGGGCTGAAAGCGAAGGGTTAAAATTAGGGTTGTGTAAGAGTTACGGCTTATTGGCTAAGGTTGTGTAGGCATTAAGGGTTAATATTATGGATATTTAAGGGTTAGGGTCTAGAGGTTTAAGATTAGGGCTAAGTACAAGCTGGGAGCTAAGTGTTAAGGTTGTGATAGGGGTAAAAGTTTATGTTTATGGTTCTGTAAGGTTTAGAAATTAAAGGTTTAGGGTTCTGTAAGTTTTAGAAATTAGGGGTTAAGTTTGGGGTTCTGTAAGGTTTAGAAATGAAGGGTCAAGTTTAGGGTTCTGTAAAGGTTAGAAATTTAAGGTTACATTTAGGGTTCTGTAAAGGTTTGGGGTCAAGGCAGGATCCTGGATAGCAACAACCAATGTCTATTCCTGGGAGATGGGATGGAAAATAATATCCTGAAAAAGAAGAGGCAGACATGAATTATGAATGAATGCCAAGGGTGTTTATATCTACAGGGGATGGATGGGTGTGTGTGTTTGTGTCTCAGGGTGAACAGAAATGCTGATGTATCGTTTGAGAAAAAAATAAGTTGTTGTATGAAGGTTAAGTCACATCAGACAGGGATGATACACACCCAGAAATTATACTGACCCTCACAGTTAACTTGCATTTATCTGTCTGTCGATAAGCCCTTGTTATTTTCTTAGGAAGAGGAGTTCCTCTTTCCAGGTATTCCGAGGTGTGGGTGACCCGCATGAATAAAATAAATATTACGGAAGGAGAAGGGCACTTTTTCTTGTTCACAAAGACTAACATTATCAAAAGCCTTCAACCTCATTTAAAATTTAACGTGTATATGGAGTGTGTAATTTGGATTGACTCCAAGGATGAATTCACACCAGGCAGTGTCTAGGCAAAAAACTATATACACACGAAGTATAACTGTGCTGCCTCTATAACACTGTAGGCAGCAGATTCCATGTGGTAGTCCACAAGGACATGTGTGAGATAATGAAGAGAGTTAAACGCTCCCAGGACAAAGGCATTTGTTTCCATTTCATCTAATATTTAGTGCTGTCAAAACTCATGCCTCAAAGATTACATATGGTCTTACAGGCCACCGTACATATTAGGACAAGGGTTTGCAAACTTATCGTCAGATGTCTCAGTGTTCACTCGTTCTGTACAGGCCCGTCGCGACAAAGCAAGCAAACCAAGCAATTGCTTGGGGCCCCGAGCTGGACTGGGGCCCCAAGACAACGACTGGTTAAGAATAAAATGCAACGACAAACTGTGTGAGCGCCCCTTTATAGTCAATGCAGTAAAATGCAATGACACTGTTATCGGGATCCCCCTCAAGGGGCCCCTCTCTTGATCTCTGCTGCCGGCAAATTACAAAACCTTCTCGGTCGGCAATCATCAGGAATCTAAATTATGATTCAGGAAGCCAGAAAAGGAAAAAGAGAAAGTTAGAGGAGGATAAGAAAAAAACAAGATAGTAGTAAGTGCTAAATTACTCTGGATAAAATAGCTCTAATTGTCTTGGTGTAATTTTGCAGCCGGTAGGCTAGCAAAAATATGTTTATGCTAGTTAACGTTACCTGTAACCTGCTTGAGGGCAAATGCTGCTTGTAACGAACAGTTAGTGCAACTTTTTTTTCGAACGGATGGTTACATACTACTGTAATATGTTTTTCACGGGATAGAGAAGACGCAGATCTGTTCCTGAATCACTGTTTTATCGTATTTAATGACATGACATTGCTATAGGTTTGTAATAAGTTTTGATGAAATTGTCATAACGTTAGCATGTTATACTAACTATTCCACCATGGTAATCTATTTACCAAATGGGGGTTAGGAAAACCACACAATAAATTCCGTGCATCCAACATTAGCTTGGGATGTTTTTAAGCATTAGTTACCCTTAACAAAGTGTTAGGAATATCTGGTCCGTCTATCTATGTAATGTTTATAGATGTTTTAAAAATGGTTTATTAAAGGTATACACATTTTTAATCATTACCCGATACCTAATATATTGCATGATAAATATGTGTGTGTTACCATAAACTGTTCATTTACAGCATGACTTATAATTAGTAAACATTTAATTATACACAAGTATTAGCACTTTAAACATTTTTTTATCCACAGTTTATGCAACAGCAGTTTATGCACTGTAAACCTTTTTTTATTTATATAAAGTGTGGGTGAACTTAAACTTTATAACTATGCTGTGGTTCCTGTAGGTTTTGCGTGCAGGGTGGGGGGTTGGGGGGCCTCCATGTCCATTTTGCTTGGGGCCCCCAAATTCCTTCAAACGGCCCTGGTTTTGTATAAGAGTGTCTGCTAAATAACTAACATGTAAAATGTGAATTAACCTTAACATGAGCGTACGTATGTGATCGCTTGTCAGAAGATTTTAGAAATCTCACCGTGTTAACACTGTATGAGGGGGAATGTACTGTGTGTCTTTACAGCTTTATTTCACTGATACAGTGGGTAGATTTAAATGGAATCAAACAGAAATGTTATGTTATGGGCTTTATTGGGTTGGAAATGTAGGGAGCGACTTTACAGGCTTCTCTTCAAAAGATGCCCAATTAAAATAAAGTGCGACTCAACAAAGATGGAACATTACAATGAAACAAGCCTTTGTGTACCTGTTCAGAGCTTCACATTGGGCTGCCCTTGCCCTCAGCAGCGTCTCGCTCTCTATGACTGCGTTCCAAACGGGCACTTGACTCCTCCATATTCTGTCTGCTTCATTTGACCTGGTGCACTAAACCTTGAAGAAGGCTCCCATTTGTGCCACATCGGTTGTGTCTCTGCAGGAAAGGCTGCTCCAGGTCTGGTTGTCTTCTGAGCTGCTCAGTACCAGACATGGCTCAGGGGATGTCATTAGAAGCGCTGGCTGCAGTGTGTCATACTGGCATGGGCCTGGCTGTGTTTCAGTCTTTCCATCTTCTCCCTTCTCACTCGTATTGCCCTCTTCATCAACGCTTTCTCTTCCTTTAGCGTTATCAAGCTCTTCCTGTCTGCCCTTATTATCTGCCCATTGCTCTCTGTCTCTCAGTTTATCCCCCTCCCCCCTCTCTTGTTTCTCTGTGCCTGTCCCTCTCTTAATTTCCCAAAAACAGGGGCATCTGGAGGATAGATCGTCTAAACTGCTGTGACAGAACCAATGCCAGGGCACAGATCTGTAGAGAGGGTTTTTCTGGCATGTTGTAGTGTGTAGGTTGTGCGTGCATAAATAGACAAACATCTTTTGTGGTTTACATGCAACCATCACATTATCTTTTGTATTGGTGAATAGTTTGGAGGTCACAATAAGGAATAAAAGATGCATTTCAAAAAAATATCCCTGGGTTCCTGCATACTACAGGGGCAATATGCTGCTATTTATTTAACCCTATTCAGGCAGCAGCATGAGTAATTACCTCATCATTCGAAAGGAAATACACTGGTCAGTGGTCTCGCATTAACAATCATTAAAGATAATGTGTCCTGCTGCTTTGTTTTTCTTTACTTTAATAAAACAAATCAATAAAAATGCTGTCCGCAATGTTTGGTTGTCACCGATAACGTTCTATTATGTCATGCACTGTATGTGTGATTTCTTATCTACGTCATCAAAATCACTAGCTTTCAAACTGGAAATTTCACAGCTAACTGAGGTATGTTAATGACTTTTAGATATTCCACATCCAGCACAAAATGGGATGTTTTAAAACGGATTTGTACATCTCAGAATTCCCAGACCACATTTTTAGCACTATGAGCTTTTAACTCAATGACTCATAAATAGGAATTCTCCTTTTCATTCCTTCCTGTTTCGATGCAACATCTGAGTGGTCACAACAGCTTGGTGAAGACGAGTAGAATAGACTATGAATTTGAACGTGTGCTCTACCTAAGGTAGATTGCACTGACTAAAAAGAGGAAGGACAAAAACAAGCATTAATCTTGCTCCAACATTTCACAGTGCTAAGGAAGTAGTTAGCCAATGACAAGTCCTGTTAATACTGTGTTGCCTACACAGAAGTAGACATTTTCATTTCTTTCTGTTTAACATTACACATAAACAAAACATATATAACATATTTAAACGAAATAACTCTGCCTTTGAAGCGTGTTAAAGAAGTACGTCTCTCTGAGACACAGCTTCATTCGTTCTCCATCTTCCTCCAGACATTCCTGATAATTTAAGGGGGTTATTTCTTTTTCCTCTAAACCTCTCTGACCTTCATTTGGATCCAATCCCGTTGCCCCTTTCACCACCCTGTCACTTATTACCCAGGCTTTGTTTTTCAATTACGCTGCCTTCGTAAGGCCTCAAGGCTCACCACAGTCAATATAAAACATGAATTCATACTGCCCATCAACAATGGGGCTTAAAGGTATATGATCCATCTCGTCCTTGGTTATACTTCTGGCACCTACAGCTCTGTATGTTAAAATCAACACAGATGCTATGGAAGTACTATGGCAGGAGAAAAGAACCATTAAATTGTTACAGTGTGGACACAGCATACTGTCCATATTAGCACAGACTCAACTCTGTGGGGTGCTAACTTTAAGGTACAGTTAGTGTTGAAATCAAAACTCACCGGCCACTTCATTAGGTACACCTTGCTGGTACCGGGTTGGACAAACTTTTGCCTTCAGAACGGCATTAATTCTTCGTGGCATAGATTAAACAAGGTGCTGGAAACATTCCTCAGATATTTTGGTCCATATTGACATTATTGCATCTGCCAGGTTTGTCGGCTGCACATCCGTTCCACCACATCCCAAAAGTGCTTGATTGGTTTTGAGATTCTGTGACTGTGGAGGATATTTGTGTACAGTGAACTAATGGTCACGTTCAAGAAACCAGTTTGAGACAATGTGAGCTTTGTGACATTGCGCCTTATCCTGCTGGAAGTTGCCATTAGAAGATGGTACTCTATTGTCATAAAGGGATGGACACAGTCAGCAACAATACTCAAGTAGGCTGCAGCATTTAAACGATGCTCAATTGGTACTAACGGGCACAGTGTGCCAAGAAAATATCCCCCACATCATTACACCACCACCACCTGCCTGAACTGTTAATACTAGGCAGGATGGATCCATGCTTTCATGTTATTTACAGTGAGGGAAAAGATTATTTGATCCCCTGCTGATTTGCCAACTGACATAGAAATGATCAGTATTTTTAATGTTAGGTTTATTTAAACAGCGAGAGACAGAATAACAACAAAAGCATCCAGAATAACGCATTTGAAAAAGGTTATTAATTGATTTGCATTACAATGAGTGAAATATGTATTTGATCCCTTTGCAACACATGACTTAGTACTTGGTGGTAAAACCTTTGTTGGCAATCACAGAAGTCAGACGTTTCTTGTAGTTGGCCACCAGGTTTGCACACATCTCAGGAGGGATTTTGTCCCACTCCTCTTCGAAGATCCTCTCCAAGTCATCAAGGTTTCGAGACTGACGTTTGGCAACTCAAACCTCCAGCTCCTTCCACAGATTTTCTATGGGATTAAGTTCTGGAGACTGGCTTGGCCACTCCAGGACCTTAATGTGCTTCTTCTTGAACCACACCTTTGTTGCCGTGGGCGTGTGTTTTGAGTCAGAAAAACACCCCCAAAGCATAATGTTTCCACCTCCATGAATGACGGTGGGGATGGTGTTCTTGGGATCATAGGCCGCATTCCTTATCCTACAAACACGGCAAGTAGAGTTGATGCCAAAGAGCTCGATTTTGGTCTAAACTGACCACAACACGTTCACCCAGTTCTCCTCTGTATCATTCAGATTTTCATTGGCAAACTTCAGACGGGCCTGTACATGTGCTTTCTTAAGCAGGGGGACCTTGCACGGGCTGCAGGATTTCAGTCATTCTTGGCGTAGTGCGTTACCAATTGTTTTCTTAGTGACTATGGTTCCAGCTGGCTTGAGATCATCGACAAGATCCCCCGTGTAGTTCTGGGATGATTCCTCACCGTTCTCATGATCATTGCAACTCCACGAGGTGAGATCTTGCATGGAGCCCCAGACTGAGGGAGATTGACAGTTATTTTGTGTTTCTTCCATTTGCGAATAATCACACAAACTGTTTTCACCTTCTCACCAAGCTGCTTGGCGATGGTCTTGTAGCTCATTCCAGCCTTTTGTAGGTCTACTATCTTGTCCCTGACATCCTTGAACAGCTCTTTGGTCTTGGCCATGGTGGAGAGTTTGGAATCTGATTGGTTACTTGCTTTTGTGGACAGGTGTCTTTTATACAGGTAACAAGCTGACACTAGGAGCACTGAATGCCAGAAATCTTGCTGATTAAGAGGGGATCAAATACTTATTTCACTCATTGTAATGCAAATCAATTATTAACTATTTTGAAATGCGTTTCTGGATTTTTTTGTTATTCTGTCTCTCACTGTTTAAATAAACCTACCATTAAAACTATAGACCATGATCAGTTCTTTTTCAGTGAGCAAAAATACAAAATCAGCAGGGGATCAAATATTTATTCCCTCACTGTATGGCAAATTCTTACCCATCTGAATGTTGCAGCATAAATTGAGACGGATCAGACCAGGCAACGTTTTTTCAATCTTCTATTGTGCAGATTTTAGCATCAGTTTCCTGTTCATAGCTGACAGGAGTGGCATCCGGTCTGGTTTTCTGCTGCTGTAGCCCGTCTGTGTCAAGGTTTGACGTGTTGCATTCAGAGATGCTCTTCTACATACCTTGGTTGTAACAAGTGTTGAGTTACTGTTGTCTTTCTATCAACTCGAACAAGTCTGGCCATTCTGCTCTGACTTCTGCCCTCAACAAGGCATTTTTGGATATTTTCTCTTTTTTGGACCATTCGCAGTTAACCCTAGAAATGGTTGTGCAGGAAAATCCCAGTAGATCAGCACTTTCTGAAATACTCAAAGTAGCCCGTCTGGCACCGACAACCATGCCCCATGTAAAGTTCCTTTACTCATCTTTCCTTCCCATTCTGATGTTTGGTTTAAACTTCAGCAGATCATCTAGACCACGTCTACATCCCTGAATGCATTGAATTGCTGCTGATTGGTTGATAATTATTTTAATTTACTACTTCTTATTTACAGCAACGACCTGGGAGCAATTAGGGTAAAGTGCCTTGCTCAAGGACACAATGACATTCGGTACAGTCGGGAATCATAGTCGGAAGGTTGCTGGTTCAAGTCTGCCTCTAACTACTGAGCCGTCTGTGCCCATTAGATATTTGAGTTAACGAGCAGTTGTACAGGTGTACCCAATGAAGTGGCCGGTGAGTGGATCGACTAATATTCACAGATCTGATTCCCAGCTAGTCACTGGTTGCTGGTCGCAGTGAAAAACAACAAACTCTCCCTAGACTTAATCCAAAAGGTGGTTTAATGGCCTGAATACAATCATTGCTGGACTGTGTTAACTTGTTTTAAACATCAACTACAACCCCCCCTTCCAGACACCCTAGCCCACCCTGACTCCTTCCATGCCCTTACTTCCTACCCCAGCCTCACCGTTCCCCCCACCCTGTCTGAGGTTTAGGATCCAATCTCCCAGCGTTCCTCTCTGATATCTCTGACTTGGTCTTCTCTGCACGTAGGTCTTCAGCCGCTGTACTGAGCACTGAGCGCTGCTTAACCAGCCATTCCACTGCCTGCAAATAGGGCGCATTATTTGCAGCGATGAACCGTCACTTCAGAAGTGATGTTGTTCAGACCTCCTTCTCCTCATCTTCAACCAAATAGTGTTTGAAACAGCTCCTCTGCCAGGAGTGTGGAGGAGCAGGGCGTGTGTGGAGGAAACGGGGACACGCGTTTGAGGAGGAAGCAGGCAGTAATTTGTCAAGGGGCTAAGGAAGGCTGGAGTGGAGGTGAGGGGGGAGCGGGGCGTTGGATTTGAGCAGAAACATCCTGGGAAACACTTGTCCATGTGGCCCTCTAACTCCTAATGATATGGTGCACTACCATCTACCAACATGGTGTCTATCAACATGGCAGTAACAGGTTCTGTTATGTAGCTGTGAAGTTCAGCAAAAGCCTGGTGTAATATCACATACTGTAATGTAATATCACATACTGTAATGTAATATCACATACTGTAATGTTTTCCCCGGAAACATGTGCAAGAAGTGCATGTGAAATTCAAAGAGTTCATCAAAACGTCTATTTATCCATTCTTCGTAATCAACTTAATTCAGAAATAAATGCCTGTTCTTTTTACCCAATGCCCAAATATGAATTAATGCAATATCCAACTGCAAATTGAACTGAGGTTATTGTACCACATGACTGGACCTAAATGGAGCTGTTTCATATTGTCACTGCACCATATTGTCATTGCACCATGTTGCTCACTGGGACCAGTGGCAAGCTAGGCCATTTCAGAAATGATGAATCAGATTCCTTTACAACTTAAGTGTGCTGAAAAGAAGGAAAAAACTGTTGTGCGGACAGTTTGTCAACTTTAGTAAATAGGGACAGGTGTGCTGCCTTATCTACTACTGCCACCCACTGGCTGGCTGATATATTAGTACAAAAAAGCAGAACTGCTTAAGAATTGTTACAAACATACAGGTATTGTCTTTTTTTACTAAAGTTATACCAAAGGAAAAAATTAAAATCGACCCTATGACCCCTGTATATGACTCCTGTAGACACTATGACTCCTGTAGAAACTATGACTCCTGTAGAAACTATGACTCCTGTATATGAGTCCTGTAGACACTATGACTCCTGTATATGAGTCCTGTAGACACTATGACTCCTGTATGAGTCCTGTAGACACTATGACTCCTGTATATGAGTCATGTAGACACTATGACTCCTGTATATGAGTCATGTAGACACTGTGACTCCTGTAGAAACTATAACTCCTGTAGACACTATGACTCCTGTATATGACTCCTGTAGACAGTATGACTCCTGTAGACCCTATGACTCCTGTAGACCCTATGACCCCTGTAGACCCTATGACCCCTGTAGACCCTATGACCCCTGTAGACCCTATGACCCCTGTAGACACTATGACCCCTGTAGACACTATGACCCCTGTAGACACTATGACCCCTGTATATGACTCCTGTAGACACTATAGCCGCTTTCCGACCGCAGGTATTTTTGCAGTTCCTAGAACATAACGTTCCTATAACCCTTTTTTTCTTGTGTTCCGACAGGAGAAATTTGTGGATTATTTAGTCCCTCGCACCGCAGTTCCTATAACCATTTTAGCTCCTACTCCAGAGCAGGGTCTTTTCCTAGGTCAACGTTGATTGGTCCAATTGGCCGGTCCCTTCGTTTGTCTGTTGCGTATAATACTACATATTATGCTGGAGCCTTTGTCTTTTGTGTTTCTGTGTTAAGTAGCTACTCAATTTCTATGACTCCAGCCTAGTTTTTAAACGCCGCGGTTCGAACTCCGTAGGACATTATCAACACAACATAATTTTTTTTTTAATTCTATTGGAAGTCCTTTTCAGCCTCGTAATCTGAAAGAACCAGGAAAACAACCAGATCATCCGCATAGACATATGATGATTTACACACTTATCTCCAATCATACACCCAGTGTTACAAACTTTAAACTGTGAAGTGTTGTTGTATGTGGTGCTATGCTAAAGTCCAGTGACGACGCTATAAAAGCCTGTTGCGGTGCTTGTGTCACTCCCTAATCCCTCCTACAAGTTCCTATGGCCACTTGACCAGTGCGAATGCAAATAGCAAAACCAGTTTTGGGGGAGAGTAGTTAGTAGAACTGTTTAGAAGTGGACTGTTCCTATTACTACGTTCCTGTAACTACTTGGTCGGAAAGCGGCTTATGACTCCTGTAGACAGTATGACTCCTGTAGACATTATAGCTATGTCTCAACGTGAAGGCTGCATACATGGCCTTCGGAGGCTGCAAATGTAGCAGTCATTGGATAACCGATTGAGCCACCAGGTGTTCCCAATTACTGCCTAGCAAACGGTGCGAGAAGAGAGCTGCCATCCTACATGACATTTGTGAAATGTCAAGTAACTATGGAGCCTGAATTGCGAACTTTCATTTTTATTTTATTTATGTTACTGGAGGAACTATACACTTTGATATACGTTGACATTCTGCCTTTTATTTTGAAGGTTTTATTATAATACCGAACTTATGACATCATCGTTAGTTTTGCTAGCAGAATACAGCTTCAGGAAGAAGCAAAGCGAGAGGCAGAACCAATGGGTTGACAAGTTTTAACCCTGTTGGTTTCACACAGGTAAAGCATGAAAATCAAAAACAATGAAAAACTTACATTTATATGTGAATTTCTCGGCCACCACACTATTAACACCAGCTATTTTCTTTTAATACAATTGCGTCGTCACTGGTGCGCTATGAATTCTGGGGAAGGGTATAGCTGCGTAGTGTGCTTTTTTGTATCCTTCATTTGCCCAAGAAAATCATGGGCGCATTTGGCGTCACATTTGAATGACATTCCAAACCGGGGCAGCCGTCGTCGCGCCGCGGTGACGAATGCAGCCGTTGAAGGGTGCAGAGTTCGATTTGAGACAGCCTTCGTAGCAATGCCGTGACACAATCGGCCTTTAAATGTGCGAAATCAGCCTTCAAATACGGCCTTCAGAGGATGCAGCCTACACATTGAGACACAGCTTATGACTCCTGTATATGACTCCTGTAGACACTATGACTCCTGTATATGACTCCTGTAGACACTATGACTCCTGTATATGACTCCTGTATATGACTCCTGTAGACACTATGACTCCTGTATATGACTCCTGTAGACACTATGACTCCTGTATATGACTCCTGTAGACACTATGACTCCTGTATATGACTCCTGTAGACACTATGACTCCTGTATATGACTCCTGTAGACACTATGACTCCTGTATATGACTCCTGTAGACCCTAAGATCAATCAGGTTTCCCACTGACAGGCTGGGTGTGAGTTTCACCATGTTTCTTACATTAATAAATCCTCTCGGATCTCAGCAAGTGCAGGGCTGCTTAATCTGTTTCCTGGAGAGCTATGTTCCTGCGGGATCTCTCCAATCATAGATAAATAATTTAGCTTTTTGCTCCAGTAAATTATTCTAGTTATTTATGCTAGGTGAGCTTTGGAAACCTACTGGAGGAGCAATCCAGGAACAGGTTTGACCAGCTCTGGTGTAGGTTCTAGTGCCCTCAATCTAATCAGTTCCACTCGTTTATTATTGCACCTTCTAATCTGGGATTTATTTGGACCTGGTACACCAGGTGGGTGCAATTAATGATGGTGTAGAACAAAAAAATCAGCAGGCTCTGGACCTTATAGTTTAAGAATACCCCTAGTGGGTCAATATATAATTGGGCCTTCTTCGCCTTTCTCATTGTCTTCCTTAGCAGAGATGTAAACCAATGCTAAAGTACCAACCATTTCAGCACCATGGACAGCTGACAAGAATATTGAGCAGTGTGTAGGTGGTATACCCTGGAAATCCAGAGTTCTCGCGAGAGCACAATTTGAATTTCAGCAAGTTACTCTGGCCCCGAGTAATTCTGCTCATTAACTATGCCCTTGTAGCCGAGCTGCACCAATCACATCGGTGTATCTGATATAGGCGTGCCAGGAGCGTGTTAAACAGATGACGACAGCACTGCGACCTCGAAGTCATTAGTAAACATTGTAAGATCGCAATAACACCAGTTGTTTAAAACGGCTTTGGCCACTACAATGAACGAGTTAGACTTGGCTTTTTGTCTAAAAGAGGGACAGAAGACTGTGCTCGAATTGTTCCTTTTTAGGAAGGACGTTTTTGCTGTTTTTGCAACAGTTTAATCTACCAGATAGCTCCGCCATAGGTGCTTAGCGAAAAACCACTGGTGATAGGTCGTAGTTATATCCAATTGCGTACAGTGAGATTTTCAAATGCATACTTGGTGCCGCCCCTCGAGCTGGGTCATTTTCATTACTAGATCCCAGACCCTTATATCCTCCGGATTTGGGTCTGGATTTTTCCAGGCTATAGGTGGTAGTGAATTGTACCACTTGCCTAGCCTCTGGCCTTATCTCAATTAGATAAGTGTTTGCCACGCCTGCTCATTCCTCTCCTCCAGATTCTAGGTCACAAAGGAGGAACAGTGAAGCACTGATCAAAATGAGAACTGTCCCCAAACCCCATTCTCCACAGATCCCATGAAGTCTGCCCATGCATAAATGTCAATTTATAAAGCATTGAGGTGATGTATAAGCATTGCTGAAGGTTTTCCCCTCATTGTTGAAAACATGGTGGGTAGTGTTCTTTTTACCTTCATTCAGCACAGACACTTTAGGAGAATTGGACATAACGTTGTCATTAAAACGTGTGCAGACGTGTTTCAAGATGTCACGAAGGACTTGGAAGCAGAACTAATTCACCACTTAAAATGGCTTTCGTGTTTTGTTTTCTGTAACATCCCCCTTGATTCACCAGTTCCATTAACTCAACTAAACTTGTTGACATCTCCTTTTCCAACAGAGTGGGAAAACAATTGTATTTCTGACATTGAAGTAGGACGTTTAGAGGCATTTCGTTTAGTCTTGCTCGACTGCAGTTTGACAGATATGTAGGTTTAGATACCACGTGTCAGCACATTCAATTTATTATAATTCACAAGGGAAATGACTAGCAAGAAGCATCCCACTAGCACGCGTTGCTGATTATCATGTATATTCTAATTAATTTAATTACGCTGGCATGTCAACCAAGAGATAGGCTGCGTCAATGATCTTCCACCGTGCAATTACAACTGCTCGAACATACAGTACAATCAAACCAGCGCACACTCGAACTGCGTGTTTATTTACGATCAAGAGGTGCAGAATGAATACTTAGTGGAAATACTAAAACAGCCTGTGCATGGTTACTACTACAATAAAGGGTAGAACAAAGGCTGGCTTAAATGTAACGTGTGAAACGTAGAAGTAAAGAGGAGTAGAGAGACGATGGGAGAATTTGAAGACAAGAAGGAAAGTAGGAGGCTCTGCGTTCGTTTTTTTCCCCTGGTAAGATGTCGCCACCTAGTGGATGCGGTGGCGTGACATATTAGTGACCCGCCTGTCATTGTATTTAAAGGTTTATAGTTAGTACAGTAGGCCTAGTAGGTGTTTTGATTATCTGTACCTTTTGGTTTTTTATGTTTGTACATCATGACAATTATCTGATGTATTTAACAGTAGAAAATGGATCCTAACAAAATGCGAAATCAATATAATGTGAAAAGACCAAGTAGCCTATAACTGCACTTGTACTACATCCTCCGAAACAAGTAACTGTAATGTAATTGTAAACCTACTCTGACTAAAGCTTACTCATAGCCCGAAAAAATATTCGAGCACAGTATTTCCGCTTTGTCATGTTTCAATGCCCGGGGCGGGACTAGGGTTTTTCCAGAATTTAGCCATTTGTTTGCAGGCTGTTACGCGCAGTGATTACACATTATTCACCAAAACTTTTGGTCAGTCATAGATGAGATGGACTCCTCTACTTACCTATACGATGCTCCGCCGTCTTTGATCGAAACGTTTTGTAAGATAATTGACAGCGGCGATGACAGACTTGGATGGCGCGGGCTGGGTGAGTGAAACGTGAACTATTTTATGTGCGGATTTGCGTATTGTGCTGCGCAGTGTTAATTGACACCTTGATAAAATAGATTGCGCATTGATTTTGTCTGTAAATAATTTATCTTAAGCTATTGTCTAAGACAGTGCAGACATTCATTAATGTGTTTATTTCCTTATATTCGCTTTCAGCTGCGCGAATTTTGACAAGTTGGACGGAGCTGCAACGCACTGAGAGATTTGAAGTAACAGGCAAGAGCCCCACACGCGAACTACTATGGTCGTGGGCACAGCAGAAAAAAACAGTTGGGGATCTTTTGGAAGTCTTGGAAGATATGGGACATCTTAGAGCAATTCAGTTGCTCCTGTCTCAAGGTAGGGAAATAGCTGTCAATGTTGTTAGTGTATCTGATGGTGCAGTTTGTGTTACACGTAGTATTTAGCATGTCATCACGTCTTGCATGGTCAAGTGAATTGCTTCCGTATATTATGCTTTGTTTTTAACCTAACCCACACCCAAATGTATAGCCTGATTGTAACCCGAACTTCCTCTTTTCGTGTGCAAATGAGGAATTGCATTATTTTTTTATTCTCTATTTAATGTCAATTTAATCCGTAATTATTTTGGGTCCGCTGAAAATATTGTTTTTGTCTATTCATACTTTTCTTATTAGTGTATAAAACATTCGAAAACATATTGGAAGTCCATCTATCTTACTGCTTAGGCCTATGTTTTCAGAGGACATGACAATCACCTGTGATATGTCTTCTAGAATCAAAGCAGTCCATCCCTAACCGCGAGCCATCAAATGTAACGGAAAACCTGCGCGTACCCGAGCCACTCACGGTAAGTGGCTGTGAATAGCTTCTCCCAATTGAGTACACATCTATGCAAACTTTTTCTTGTTTGGTACTACAGAAGTGTTGTAAATCAGGGGTTGAAAAAGAAGATTACTATCCCGTTTTTAGCTAAATGTTCAGCACACATGTCAGGCTATGTCATTGTCAACTACCTATTTGCATTCACCACCCTTTGTGTTTTGCAACCCCCACTACCCCATATATGTTAGTTACCAAAACCTAGTGGGAAAGCTGGAATAGGAGGAGCCATATGCATATTGGATGACATTACAGTGGCTCTGGATTGATTCTAGAGTGTTTTCATAGTTCTGGTAGTAATCAAAGCTGCTGAAGATTTCTTTACATTGAAAATAAACAACAACTTGTAAAATTACTATTATTCAGCAAAATATTGGAATAACTTGGGATGTTCTATTGAAGTACACTGTAACAAAACATTGTTTAGGGATTGTCCCTTAATAATGACAGAAAGTACATAAGGTCACTGGGGGAAATTGTACTGGTCGTTTCTTGCTAGGACATTTTGTATTTTTTTCCATATATTTTTTGGGGAGAAAGATACATTTTTAACAATCACTCACCAATGGCCCCTATAGGCTGGTCTCTCAGGTTTCTCATAATTTATTGTATGAATTTGAATGTCACAGATTTAGTAATGTAACCTATCGTAACATGATATATTTTAGTAATTCAGGTCATAGCGTTTTGTAAGACGGTTTACTTATGTCCCCTGAGACTAGTTTTAGTCAAAATGTTCCTTGCAGTACTTCAGACCAGGGCAGAGATTATTGTATTTTTTGGGACCTGTGCCAACAAATGTGTGACCTGAAATGTGGTTGAGCCTTTTAACATTCTAAATCTGCATCCTGTTTTATGTGCTTCCCCTCAGCCATCCTCATCTGAGTCTTACCAACTGTTTTGTAACCCGTCAAATCACTCAAAGTCAAGCGAAGGTACTTACTTCCATGGATTTTATGTCTACTGATTTATGTGTGTAACGGGTTGAAATCAGCGTTGTCTAATCAGGACTGTAACGTACCATTGCCAGCAGCCCGCATGCCAGTTCGCCGTGTCCTTGCTGGGCTCGAACCCGCGGCCATCTGCCCCGCAACGTACGCCACAGTCCCGCCTGACAACGTACCAACCGAGTGAACTATACAAAAGGTACCAATTGTATAGCTCCTCGGCGACACGTCAAGCTAGCTGTGGAGTGAGCTTTACGGTACGATCTTAACTCCGTTACATGTGCACATCTTCACATAAAAGATGTGATTTCAGTGTTGAGTGATTTTGTGGTCTTTGACTAAATTATATGTAACATGCTACGCTTCTCTTCCACTGGTTGCCGACCCTGTACCACCACCTGAATTTCGCTCTGCCAGGACTGCCACTAAATACATCCAAATATTATTTTTCCTAGTAAGCCTATGGTGTTAGGAGACTTCTACAAGTGCACAGTGTGGATAGAATAAGTACCCCCAGATTCCCCCTAGGTTGTAGAAACCCTGGTTGAAAACCACTGTGCCGTTGCCTCACCATTATATAGGATCTTCCAAACATCCCGCCTGTGTTGCGTTAACCTCTGTATTATACAGACTCATCGATTGACAACATCTCTTGCGGTCGTCATCATCATCTGTATATACTAGTGTGTATTTTCACTTACGTTTTTGACATAAACTGTTCCCTTTTTCACTTCACTTTTTGTTGAGCATTTTTATTAATGACAGTTTTCATATTCAGCCAAACAGATGGCAATGTATTCTGTGAATAGAATTGTAAATGTAGTGCACTATGTATGGAATAGGATGCCAGTCTGGATGCGGTCATACAACTGTGAATGTACAATGGAGGACAGTGGGAATTCCATGTTAATATCCTTATTTTTAGTTGTTTTGAACTTGTTGCTAGGTCAACACCAAAGGCATTTGATCACACCCTCAGACGTCATAGAAGGAACTCGAAATTTCCACGAGGACATGAAGATTTCAGAGGGCAACTTCTCAACATTCTACAGAGGTGTGAAAGGAAATGAGACTTTCGCAGTCAAGCTTTTCAAACAGGTACTAACCAGCAAAAGCTCAGTGCAGTATGGTGTACCGTCAAAATAAATGCTGGGGCAAAAGTGCACTTGTAAAATCTGAGCCTGTCATAATAATACAATGAAACACAGCGGTACAGAAAACAATACAGCTTATTCAGACAGTTGATATTATAAATGGTAGTGTGAAGACTTGTGAAAGGATGCCAAGATGGTAGATACTTAGTGCCAAGTGGTAAAGACTCATATACCCACAACAGTGGATGTGTGCGATCACCAAAAGTAATTTAGGTTTGTCATTGTCTTTTTGATGTCTCTGCACTCTTGACACCAATTGTTTTTCAGTGAATAAAATGTATGTGGTTAGACAAGGGGATACTGGTGTGATTAAGAGCTTTAAAATAGTTAAGAAATACAAATGTACAATTTCCTAACTGTTTTCTTCTGATTTCCCTCAGGTACATAAAGCTTCATGGAGGAAATTATGGGATGTTTTCAGAAAGGAGATTGAGGTCCATAATCTGTACGTATAAATGTTCTATAATACACCTTCCGTATTGTTTTTGTTTTTCTGTGGTAAATATGATAAGAAACACTAGCTTACAGTGTTATTTTTAAAATATCAAAAAGTACATTTTAACAGCTTTTGCAAGCTGATCACTTAAAAGTAAAAGTCGTTCCACTGTTACTGTTTAAATTCTACAAATGCCATCTTTAAAAACAGAGAAGGTCCAGGCATATCTGCAACACTATTTCCTCACGTTTCTATTACTGGTAACCTAACTAGCATGCTTTTCCTCCAGCTACCAGCATCCTAACATCTTGCAGTTGTTTGGGTACCACTCTATGGTGGATCAGTACTGGCTGGTGTATCCTTACATGCCCAACGGCTCACTGTACCACAGGCTCCATGACCAGGTGACACTTCATTTTGGACTCACCGCGACTCACATGCACACACCTTCTCAGAAAACCTACCTCTCCTTTTCAGCTGTGGTACCATTTAAACAAATGTTCATTCTTTGATGGACAGCACATTCCTAGTTCAGTGCCACGGCTGTATAGTAGCTGTGTAGTAATGGTAGGACATGTCTCTTTATAGGACGTAGTGCCCGCCCTGTCATGGCAACAGCGTCTGGACATCATCAAAGGCACAGCAAACGCAGTGCATCATCTACACATGGCTCAACCCTGCAGTGTGGTCTGTGCTAACATTACAAGGTGACTATGACCACTGATAAAACAACAGCTCACGGCACAATGAAGACTGTGAAAAGACACACACACACAATCCTCAGTATACACTTATTTTTATTGTAATTGTTTTGATGTATATTCTCAGTTATAATATTTAAAACAACTAGAACAGCTTGCATTTTCAAGAAACTGGAATGTTCATTTTGGTTCTGTAGTGTTGTTATAGACCAGCTATTTCCAAAGTTGATTACAAAATAAATAGTGGTTCAACATGTATTTTAACATTTAAATGGACATGAATAGCCCAGTCTCACTGGTGAAAATAATCAACTAGTGTCTGGATAAATAACAACATAAATTCAAATACCAAATAATAAAAACAAATAATGAAATAATTTTAGTACTTGAGAAAAGACCTTCCGTAGGCAAATCAAATTATAAAAACTGGATAAGTATGTAACGCTAAAGTAGATACAGTAGATCACATAACCACTTACTGTATATACATAAAAGCTTATATTAATACTTTGTACCGTGTATGGATTTCAACCGACGTGGCGGACTTGCAGCTGCGGCGGCAGGCCAGAGCAAGACCAGGCTATCACCCCCACAAATAAGCTTAGCGTCCCAATCAGCCCACCTATAAATATTCCATCTTATAATTAAAAATTAAAAGATACAGTTTGAATGGTGGCCAACTAACCCTCCCTTTCTCTTGCCTTGAAAATGGCTTTGGTTAAATTCAGAGGAAAAGTGAATTGGATCCCTTCCCTTTCTTTGAACAGACTGTACATTATTTAAAACCCTAAAATAGTGACTGATTACATCAGACAGAACATGAGGAAAGAATTTCCCGAGAAACACAAGAAGACACTATTCATTAGACATTCTATATGTAGTACCACATCGTACTGTATTATGATACGAATTAAAAATGCTATTCATTATGTAATGACAGGATTTATTTGCATTTAGTTAAATTAAGTGGTGCATCCTATAATAATAAAAAATGTTAAAAACAATGTCTCCATGCTAACGTTGATTTGAACTTGCAAAGTCGTAGATATTGACTGTAGGTCAAGAGACAAACCTACTACGCCACCGAAATCAGCCTGCATTTCACCGGAAAAATAATTCATGGACTTCTAGTCTTTATTTGCTTGTCGTCTAGCGCTACTATGTGGCTGAAATAGATAATTACATAGTGACTAACTTTGTATATTGGTGACGCGGTACAAGTGCACCCAAGTTATACCATCATACCATTTTATGTAACTGTGAAATTAATCTGCAACTCTAAGAACAACTTTTTGAACTGTTTAATGTTTTATACTGTGGGAAATTGTCAAGAGAAATAGTAAAATCCTCTTGGGAATGTATGGGAGATGTTTAGTTCATGTGCAATATGAGAAGACACAGCAAGGGTAGATGTTTATTTCCATTGGCTGAACTGGCTTATTAGGTCATAAACATATAAACTTTCTGGGCCTATAGAGTGTATGTTTGAGCAGAACTGGAATAAAACGGTTGTAGCCACCAGGTGCATGCATGCTATCAAAAGGTTAACAGGATGTGAACTGGGGGGTTTGCTGTGATGGTAGAGTAATAGGCAGTAACAACTGAAATGTCTGTGTGATGTAAACTAATACAAGCTTGTTCATTTATTCAAACTCTAAACTCCTAAGCATCTTGAATATGGATGATTTCTGCAACATAGTGTTGTCACGATACCAAAATGATTGTGTCGATACCGATACCTAGTATAGAATTGCGATTTCGATACTTTTTCGATACTTTTCCTGAAAAGGGAGAAACACTCTCAAATATCATTGCTGTGCTTTATTTTAAAACCGGGCAAACATTCTAATCATATAATAACCTAATATAAATAAATCACTGACAAACATGCACATGCTCTGATTATAATCATATAGCCTATAGATCATTTTGGCTGATTTTTGGTATGCTTTATTTTAGCGTCTTGCGAATTATTAACGTTAATCTATGAAAGCTGCGTTTTCAGAGATGTTGAATTAGGCGTAGGCAGGCTATTGGTTAGCCATGAGGATAATGCCCATAGTTAGCCTACTATTTCTCTAGATAGCCTCGTCAAACTACGGTGGTGCAAAATAGTGACTTGTCACAAAATCAACCATAGCCTCCTCATTTGACTTAAGGGCATGAACGTGATCATGTTATCTTTCACATACGAACCTGGCAGTCTTTAAACTCCGTGTACAACTCTGTGTGCTTGTCGGCCAAGTGTTTCGCCAGGGTCGAGGTGTTGGCTCACTTTGTTTGCATTTTTTTGAAGACCAACATGAAATGCGTCTCTTACAAATCTGGAACGCGGTCATCCTTAGAAGTTTCGATACTAATAAATTTAGGAATCGTGACATTTTTAATCTCTGAGAATCGCGATACCTTTGAAGTGTCGGTGCACCGTTCAACACTACTGCAACGATAATAGAACAGTGTCAGACAACAGTGCATCACAGTTCATCATGCTTCCAGCAGCATAGCGCCCTGTATTCCACTGCTGGTTTTCTACTAAAGCCGGGTCGGGCCTGGCACAATCCCATGTCACTTATTGTAAGAGTAGGGGTGTTAACCCCGGTCAAATTCCCAACCAGGCGTCACTTCAATTATGACCTCCTTAAAAAATTGGCATATATAACTACTCACCTCTCCACCTGATAGCTGATGTGTGGTGAGCATTCTGGTGCAAAATGGCTGCCGTGCATCACCCAAGTGGGTGCTACACATTGATGGTGGATGAGGTGGGCTTTCCCCTTCACTGTGTAAAGCGCTTTGGGTCCTTGAAAAGCGCTATATAAGTTGAATTAATTATTATTACCGTATCATTTTTTTTGCGTTTGGGGCTGCTGTTTGGTGGTAAAAGGGAGACTTACACAATTTTATGCAGGTAGTCATAATGTTATGGCTGATCGGTGTATACAGTATATACTCTGTACATGTAAACAATACTCTCTGAATCATACTGTGGTGTAGATAAGATGCACCAACTATTGTTACTGATTGATAATGTCCATGTCTTCAGTTCAAACATCCTGCTGGACGATCGGCTGCAGCCCAAGTTGTCTGATTTTGGGACGGCCCGTCTCAGACCTCACTCAGTCTGTCAGAGTGGCACCGTTACCTTGAATACAGCCTCCTTTGGGACCCTGGGATACCTACCTGATGAATACATTAGAGATGGAAAGCTGTCCATCAAGCTGGATGTCTTTAGCCTGGGGGTGGTGAGTCAAGAAAGCACTTGGTAGAAATGTTTGGATGTAGCCTGCTTAACACCAGACCCTTCTCAGTTCTGACTGAGAGTGGGTCTGGGCAAGGTTAATTCACAGCCCATTTCCAAAGGGGCGTCACCAACGGACGCAGCTCAAATGCCTCTCGGCGCAAATGGATATCAGACTTTTGTCGAGTCGGCAAAACCGCGACATAATCTTATTTTAGATATGAAGGCTTTGAGTTTTGTTCTTTGCTCGGTGTTTAACAAAAAGGAAACGTTCAGATCGCTTAAAACAGACGCGGTACTGTAGCTGATTCGAATGAGTGATATTGCGGATGTTCCATTGCAGCAGCCATCGTTGTAACTGCTTCAACCAATGACAGCGCAGCTTTATACTATCGTCATGGTATAAAGCCCACCTCAACGGTTGTGATTGTAACTTTTGATGAACAATCACGTTTCCACCAGCATAGTCTATATCAGGACAAATACCTGAAAATGTATCTGCCTGACAGGTGATGGCAGTTTGTGAACCACCTGAATGTATGAAAACCTGTTAACAGCAATGTGTTTGTTCTCAGGTTATAATGGAGACATTAACAGCTCAGAAAGTTAGAGAGGACACTTCTAAACACACGTTGCTGGTAAGTCTGTAATGATATTGGTTTTTCAGTTAAATGCCACAGAGTGTTGAAATATGAGTAAGCATACTAATACTGGATTACTGGATACATGACCCATGGTCTGCCACCTGTTCCCTCCAGAGAGACGTTCTGAGCGGGGTGGTGGAGGAATGTGGTTCTGTAGATGCTTGCCTCCAGTTCCTGGACACAAGGGCTGGTCCATGTCCCCACAATATGTCCTGCACACTGTTCCGTCTGGCCCTAGACTGCACCGTAAGGCGGCCGCGTGGCAGACCCACCATGGAGACAGTGAGTCAACCGTGTGGGAAAAAGTCTAAACCACCACCATCATATATATATATATATACACA
>JACXGM010002919.1:0-44421 GCA_016801145.1 Umbra pygmaea | reverse complement strand
GGTCTAACATCAGGCCCAACATCAGGCCCAACATCAGGTCCAACATCTGGTCTAACATCATGGGCCCTATCTTGCACCCGGCGCAACACAGCGCAAAGTCTGAACACAAGTGTCTTTGCTAGTTTAAGAACAACACAGTTATCAATTTCCCGTCAGGCACCCACGTTGTTTAAATACCAAATGCACCTGCACCCATTTTTGCGCCCATTGGAGCGCTGGTCTAACAGGGAGATGTGTTCAGGATAAATCTGGGTGTATTCCTATCTTGAGGCATCGGAAAGTGATCGCGCCATTGACCAACAAAAATCTGGTGTAAAGTCAATTGCGCAGCACGTCATAGTTATTTTAACAGCAAATTAGTCAAATGCACCTATGGCATAGGCACAGCACATGCACAATATGCTTGATGGACACACACAGGGAAGCGCAGCAGCACACGAACATGCAAAAGATAAAAAATAAAAAATGTACAGTGCAAATCCCTGAAAGGTACAAATGCGCCTGGCACTTTAAGGGAATGGGAGATTAATCTCTGTTTGGTTTATTGCATGTGACATCCAAAACACACCAATAAATTAGTGAAGACACTTAGTACAACCATGCGCCCGGCACATGGACCCTTTTATCCGCTGTCAAACTAGCAAAAGTGGACTTGGACACGCCCAAAGCGCACTTGCGCCATGCACTTCACGCCATGCGCTTAGGTCATTAAAATAGGGCCCCATGTCTGAAAGACATGCAAGCGTTTTGATGGAGGCTCAAACGATGGTTCTAAAAGAGAGGTAGATTAATATAATGCAAAAACATTTCCTATATCCAATATTTTCACATAAAATATTTTTTTCACACAAAATGGTTTGCCCACCCCTGGCATACATGCTGCATCTCATCCCTGTGTGAACCATCCGTTTCCCATCTTCCAAAGCAGACTCTTGGTTAGTCTCAGCACTTGGTCCGCAGAGAGCTGTTAAGGTAGTTATCAGTTCTTGCAAGCCGTTTGTAATCAGTTCAAAAACTTTCCCAAAGGTTTTGTCTGAAAGCAGTGTGTTTAGGCTTAGTGAGGCAGACAGACCTTAATGATAGACATTAATTCTCCATCACTGAGGAACGAGACACAATTATTATCACAATCCAAATGAACCTAAATCTACTCACATCATCTTTTGATATGCATCAGCTCATTGTAATTACTGATAGGTTTAGGGTTAATAGGAAGATTAATGTATTTTTTTGTAAAATGCTGAAATTATGCCTTTTACAGTGAATCCGGAAAATATTCACAGCACTTCACTTTTTCCACTTTTAGCTATGTTACACCATTATTCCAAAATTAAATATATTAATAATTTCCCTCAAAATTCTACGAACAATACCGTCTTGATGTGCTTTTTAATTTTTTAAAATAAATTTGCTAAGATTTCGAACACACTTCCTTCACATTGTCATTATGGTGTGTTGTTTGTAGATTTTTCAGGTAAACAATGAATTTCTTCCATTATAGAATAAGGATGAAATTAAAAAGTGCTGCGAATACTTTCCGGATGCACTGTAGATCTGCCATTATATTAAATGGCAAAAATGTGGGAAACATTACACAGATGCTTTAGTTTATTTTTCTAACATTTAATATTGATATAAAGGCTCTATGAATAAATGTAGTCTTGCCCATGGACTTTCTCAGGGTGGTTAGTGTATAGAATTCTTTGGGCTCTACACGGCCCTGTCTCAGGGTGGTTAGTGTATAGAATGCTTTGGGCTCTACACGGCCCTGTCTCAGGGTGGTTAGTGTATAGAATGCTTTGGGCTCTACACGGCCCTAAGTTTGGTTGGTGTGTAGAACTCTGTGGGCTCTACATGGCCCTGTCTCAGGGTGGATAGTGTATACATCTATCACTCTGGGCTCTAAACTGCCCTGCACCTGGGCAGGCTGTTCTCATGGCAATATGTAAAACATTGTACAAACAAAACATTTGTACACGTGTATGTTTCCAGAGCCGTGGAAACATAAAGCCTCTGACAATTACGGAACATGAAAAACGTCAGTATGCCTTAACCTAACCATAACCTTAACCCTAATCTTAACCTCAATAATCCAGCATGTTATGCCTGAACTAAATATTCCTCAAGTACTCAAAATTGTAACCAATTGGTTTATTCTTGGAAATGTTCAGCTAGAATGGCAATTCAATACCTACAAAAGTTCACATTTGCATATCCGTAAGTCTGTGGATATGTCTGTGTTTATGGGGTTATCACGGCCATTGCTAGGCACTGTACATTATGTTACATATGTGCTATGTAAGTGTAATGCCTTTCTCTTGATCACCTGGTGCTAGTTGGGACTGATTGCTTCTAATTACATTCTGCTGGATGATCAGTACCTATATTAGTCCAGGTGAGGGAGAGGAAGGCGTGGTTCATTAATAATCTGTTTGTCAGTATCGTGTGGTAGCTACAGGTAATTTTCCTGACTTTGCATGTATGACGGACCCTGTACAACATGTCCTCGCCACATACTGCAAGAGAAAGTAGACTATACATTTAAGGGTAGATTTGCGTATTGGCAGGTAGATACTATTGCGTTCTGTGCCGCACAGGAGAGCACAGTATAGTGTCACTTGATAATGTGCCATGCTCTTATGTTTCTGTCCTATTCATACCTGTCGGGAAGCTGTCTATGATAATTAAACCACAAGTATACTCCTGCCTTTTGGTCTCCCTTCTTCATCCACACCAACACACCCATGGTAATGTGTGACAATTATTTTATTTGATGGAAACTAGTGTCAGTATAAGTGGTGGTGTAAATTAGATTGTTTGATGGGAACAAGGGTCAGTATGCGTGGTAGGCTGTGGAATACTTTGGGATCTCATAAATGCTCCCTCTAATTTCTATGGTTTTTTCAACATAGTACAACCACAGCCTTGGATCATGCCTCTCAAATACCTGGCCTGATGACTCCTGCTTGTCCCTGTCCTTGTCCATATATTTAAGTGACTGATCTGGATTCTGGACACAGTCTACCTTTATTTATTGACATTAAAAGCTCATCTAATCCTAGATTCTCCACCCTGCACAGCCAGAAGTGGACTGGTAATCTCAACGTTTACTATCTTTCGATTGTCCCTGTCTTGACCAACTGATATGGATTCTGCATATTGTCAGGCCATCTATATTTATTGGCTTTTCTTTAACAAACTTAAATTATATAATGGAATGATCTCTAAAAAGGTACACATATATCATACCTTAACTTGATTTGTCTACCAATGTAGACATTTTTCTCATAGTATGTCAAGCTTTAAGCATCTGTATTTCAGATAGATCTGGTAAACTTTGCTAATTATTTTTGTGTTTGTGAAGCCTATTTTGGTACATACTGTATATCCATAACAGGTGTAGTCCCTTAGGGAGAAAAAAAAATTCTTCCTGGAATAACCGTTGGGTTCCTAGTTTAACTGCGACCTAAAATAGTTTAACATACATCGAAAACAAAGAGGAAGAGACCAGTTGAAAGAGCCTTATGGATCCCCAATGGATCCTTATGGAGTTTATGAGAACTGCCACCCTGGAGCACAACAACCATTTTCCTCCCAACCAATTACTTTAGTGACTTGTATATTTTTAGAGATGACATGGGCCTTTGAGGAAGTAGAAATTGGTCAAAGCAAGGCATGTTAATCAGCAACTGCTGGCAGAGGGTAACTACAGGACACTCAGCCCACAGCTCCACAGCTAGTTTCATTTCCCATCATGCCTGAAGTGATTCTCTCTTAGGCTCAAGCTTCACTCATCCCTTCCTGACCCAGCCTCTCGAGCTGTTGGTCTCAGGGGCGTCACTGGGATCACCCAGGGATCCAGATGGATGTCCCAAATCTACTGCCTCTGAAGCGTACATCCTCTCAGGCTCCAGACAGACATCTGTTTTCACCTGCTGGTCACTGGTCACTTACCAGGTGCAAATTGACAGTTTCTCAACGACGGCAGACGTTACATCTGCACATTTTAACATCAAACTTGACCGTTATTTATATAATTTGGGAGCTATAAAGTCTGAAGTATATGACATAGGAGTCATGAGACTTCAACTTCTCCTGGCAGGAGACAAATTTAATTTCTTCTCTAAACAAACGGCTGACCCACTGCTGATTTTTGCGGTGATCTTTGAGTTCACTGGGCGTGCACTGCGCACTTCCAGCACATTCCACATTCCGCTGGGGCTTCCGATGTAGCTTCGTTTTTAAAGATAGTCTGACTTGATGACTTGAGACAGCGAGCAGAGAACCACGGTGCCCCTATTTCGCTCAGCATGGTGTCTGGTCTCTGTCTAGCCATGGTACTGCCAGTATGGGTGAACCCAGATTTCAGTTCTGAACACCCGCTGGCACTGCAGTCGCTGTTGCCACAGTTCGAGCTGAGCTGCCACGCTTTCATGTGGGCACTCGCCTCAGTTGAACCAACCTCAGATGCATTCCCCATTCTCAAACGGGCTCTTGTGGTTTATACTTTGTGAATGTAGAGAAAAGAGAAGCAAATTACACTCACTCATCTCTATTGGATTCTCCAGTCATTAGGCCAATCACTTGATGGCTCACTTCAGTCACTAGGCCTTTCACCCTATTGGCCGTTTCAGTCATTAGGCCTATGACACAACTCTGTTTGATATTTCACTTTCAGCAGAAACCCCATTTTTACATACTACATATTCTGAGGACTATTCTTGTTTTCTTTTCTCCACCCCAAAATAAATCTAACACAATCTGCTTGTCACTGTTTTGCATTGCTGTTTCCCACCAGACTCAGCATTCTTTACTACCAGACTTTCTGTTTATTAGCCTCACATGAGCCAAGCAGACAGACAGCTCAGGACAGACGAGACACCCATGTATGTTTTTTGTCTCTGTCGCTCCAAGCTTGGTATAAATCCTCTTTTTCCTTTGGTTGTCAAGGACTACCATGAGGGGAGCAAGCCGCAAGTCTGAGTGTAGCGTGTGGTGCTGAGTTGATTTAAGGAGTGCCGGGGTAAATATCAGACACCGAAAGAAAGACTCAAGATTCTGTGTCATCTTGAGTGTTCTATTGCACCACATTATGAGTCTTCACGGGCTCCTATGAGAGGTAAACGTACACACTGTCTAAATGAGAATGGATTCTTGTCCAAAACATTTCCACTACATCTATGACACGGCTGCAGCTCCCATTGAAGACATTGCTCTGGTTGCAATGCTATTTTTTCCTCCACAGCAATACAGTTGCTTGATAATTAGCTCTCATTGCTGCTGAGAGCTCGTTAATATCTCGTCGCTGCCTGGGGAAAAAGCGCACTGTCATCGATCCAATTTTCACAAAGGGTTACCGTGGAGACCCCGATCCACGCACCTTTCCTCAGTTTCTCTGTGATAATGAGCCTGGAATTTGCTTATTCTGTACGTTGCTTAGAAGTCAAGAAGCATTAATTGCACATTGTTCATTTTCACGCACTGTAGGCATCTAAGATGCTTCAAAGTGAATTATAAAAAAATACAATCATGAATGTAATCATCAGAAAAACATGTGCCATTTTGAAAGGTACTGTTTGCATAGAAAAAGATGGACTGAATACTTATTACTTATAACAAACAATTGGTGGAGAGAAAATATAAAAAATCTGCATTATAGCGAGGTTTAGTTGTGAATCTTAAAAATGTAATATACTGCTTACAGGATTTTTCTACAGTACAGTAAATGTTTTTCTAATATATTGAAATTTGTAAAAACACCAACTTTTTCCCCTCTGCACAGTATTGATAGATGTTTTCTGCCAATGAAAATGTATAGCAATAATAATGAGAATTCCAAATGCATGACCAAAGTGTTGATTCCATTGCTAAAGCAGTATCCCCTCTTCCATGTTGTGCTTTATATTGAGTTATTCTATAGTTAACAGAACAAATCAAGTTGTGCTAGATATTTAGCTATTCTATAGATAACAGAACAAATCAAGTTGTACTATATTTTTGGAGTTATTCTACAGTTAGCAGGTCAAATCGATTTGGGCTACATATTTTGTTGTTATTATACAGTCAACAGTTCAAATTAAGTTAGGGTACCGTAATTCCTCAAATAAAGACCGGGTCCTTTATTTTCCTCCACTGCAGAATGCAACCAGCTTTTATTTGAAGCAGGCTTTTGTTAGAGGCAGGCCTTTATTTCTGATTCCCTCTGTTTGATGAGTATAATTGGCTATATTTTTGTGTAAATCCTTGTTCCAGTTTGCCTTTTGTTGTTGCACTACGTTGTTATCGCAATCTCAACACTTCTTGTAACCAATCCAAATCCAATACGTAGTTGAAAAAAGTTGTTGAAGATTCAATCGCTTGCACTAAATGGGAGCCATGTTATTTCCAATGTAGTTACTGCCATCTACCTGTAAGTTTATACAAACAACACCAAGCTGAGTAAACCGTACAGCCGTATTGACTGAAATACCAGTAGGACAATATACTTAGCAATACTATTTCCTGCTCCTGCGAGCTGGCATTCCGTAAATGTTCCGTCCAACCCGAGTTGCGACTACCCTGAGTTAGCGTTTCAACCTGGTAGTGAGTAGCGTAACTTGTGCTAAATTAGGTTTGGAACTAAAACCTACGGAGCGGCAGCTCACAGGAGCAGAAGTACCATAATCCGAAAATAGCATGAATATATTGTTGAATCTATTAGAGTGATAGAAATGTACATTACGCTTAACTGGAATGCACATTATATGAAAGGCACCTATAGGAGATTATCCACATGTAATATTCCCCCGGCCTTGATTTAAGACCGGCCTTTATTTGTCCGTGTTGACCACGCCCCCGGCCACTATCAGAGGATAGTGAGTAGATTTAAGGAATTACGGTATTTGTTTTTCAATTTTTTTACAGTTAACAGATTAAGCAGCCCACTACAACAGTGCTCTCTGTAACAATTGTACCTGAATTACATGTTATATCATACCTTATATACTGTAACATCCAGCCCAGTGAGGGCTGGAATTAACATGTGATTGAGACATGGGGCCCTATTTTAATGATCTAAGTGCATGGCGTAAGGCGCATGGCGCAAGTGCGCTTCGGGCATGTGCAAATTCACTTTTTGAATTAGTTTGACAGAGGCTAAAAGGGTCCATGCGCCGGGCGCATGGTCTAAAAGGGTTGCACTAAGTGTCTTCATTAATTCATGGGTGTGTTTTGGGTGTAACATGCATTAAACAAATCAGAGATTAATCTCCCATTCCCTTTAAGAGCCAGGCGCGTTTGTACCTTTCGCGCATTGCTATTATGACGGCTGATTTGCACCGTAATAATTTTTATTTGTAATCTTTTGCATGTTTGTGTGCTGCTGCGCTTCCCTGTGTGTGTGCAACAAGCATAGTGTGCACGCGCTGTGCCTATGCCATAAGTGCATTTGACTAATTTGCTGTTAAAATAACTATGACGTGCTGCACCATTGACTTTAGACCAGGTTTTTGTTGTTCAATGGGACGATCATTTTCCGATGCTTCAAGATAGCAATACACCCAGAATTATCCTGAACACACTTCCCTGTTAGACCAGCACTCCCATGGGCGCAAAAATGGGCACAGGTGCATTTGCTATTTAAACAACGTGGGCGCCTGACGGGAAATTGACAACTGCGTCGGTCTTTAACTAGCAAAGACACCTTTGCGCTACATTGCGCCGGGTGCAAGATAGGGCCCATGGACTCATTAAAAGTATTGGGCCCGGTTCCCCGATAATGCTCACTCTTAGCCCGCTAAGAAGACTCAAAAAGATATATCTTACCGAAGTTGTTTATGTTCTTAAGTGTGTTCCCCGAAGTCTCCCTTAGGAAGCTTCTTATCACGCTGCCTCTTAAGTACGACGTTACAAGGCGCTGTCCCAAGGGAAGGTGCTGAATGTGTTGTCATCGATTGCTCAGGAATCGATTTTTTAGTTCACGCGAGGTGCATTACGGTGTTAAGAAAGACAACACGTAATATGTAAATGAAACATTTCTCAAATTATTCCAGTAACATTTATTTTAGCATAGTTGAAGTTATCAGTAAAATATAGACTACTAATTAAATTATAAAATTGTCAGTAATGTGTTCACACGAGATGCTGTTATTGGTAGACGAACCGGGTATCCCTCGCTAACCAGCCACTCTCCTCATCCCGTTGTCCCTCTTCTTGACGTGGGTTTAACGACTTCTAAAAATGATGTAATACACTTTTTATTTTTTTTGGTTTACAGTTCCTAATCTGATTATGGTATAAATTTGTCTTTATAGTTGCTGAGCAACAGTCACACCAGTGACCGTGTCAGTGTGTGTTTGTACGCGCATGTTCATTAAAAATACTTGATCATCAACAAGATTGTATGTCATTCTGTCATCCTTAATGAGTTAAGAACTGATTCTCTATTGCCATTGGAAACCTACGCGTAAAAGCTTGCTCTATCTATGAGATACCTTATTTATCCACAAGGAAATTAAGCAGTTTCAATCTAAGTGCACTTCACATTCATATATAAAGGCTCCTTTGAAGAGGCTGCGTAAAGACATTAGTTCATAATGTACATTATCTGTGTGTTTGACGACGCGTAAGGCTACGCATAAGCTATGCATGAGGCAAAGCAGCAGAATGGGAATCCTCTGACAACCATGTGACCTGCGTTCAATGCCCAATAAATTAATGAAGATGAATCAGCAATGTGACGTGCTAATTTGGGCATATGTCAACTTTTGACTGAGAAATTCTAAGGTGTAGGCTCCTTCGCCAACCTTAAGAGAGCATGTCAATGATTGGCGTTGCATAGACCATATATGGAATGGACACAATGGCATGATAGAGTAAAGGTTTAAAGGATTAGAATCACACACAGAACATTTAATGGATGCAAGGTTTGAAAATACCATTTATTTTTCAAAAAAATAAACAGTCCATGATAATACGAATCAAAAGAAAAGTCCATTCAATCATGGATGACGGCAAATGATAGCTCAGCAAGTTATTCCAAAAAGAAAATATAAATCAATCAAAAACATTTGCAATCAAAAGCTGCCTTGACTCAACCCCTGCGGCGTGCAGGGCAGCCCTCTGTGGAGGATGGAGGACCTCAACTTCTCCCTCTCCATCCTCCTCATCCGCTTCCACCTCCTCCCCCTCCGGAATAGTTACGCCTCCTCGCACAGCCATGTTATGGGCCGTTGCCACCGTAACTGCGCTAGAGTTGAGAGGCTTCATGCGCAGTCCTCCTGCCGACTTGTGCAGGCACCGTAAGCGCAGCTTCCAGATTCGAATTGCACACTCGACAACTTTGCATGTGCGAATGTGTGCAACATTGTAGGCTCTTTCTCCCACGACCTCCACCATGGTTACCAATTTCTAGATCTTAGCCATTTAGAGCCAAATTGTTTGCCAGACTTTAATTATCAAAAGTGATTGACAATTTAAATGCTTTCATTACATTACGAAATAGCCTAGGCTAATTACCACATATTAGTTCTGATACCAAATAAAGTAAATTTCCTAAATAGGCCTGTATCCATTGCGAACATATTTTATTGTAGTTATAAAATGTCCATAAAATCATTGTTGTAGTGGCGGCGACTAGCGGTTTGAGCTCAAACAACGCTAAGAGAGAGCTACGAATGGTCCAGACCAACCTTACGAAAGTGTGACTTACAGAAGATATACTTAGTGTACGAACATTTCGGGAACCGTGCCATTAGGTTAAGAGAGAGGTTAAGGAATAGGTTAAGGAATGGGTTAAGAACTACTTAGCGATAAGAACGTTTTGGGGAACCGGGCCTTGTTTGTTTTAGGTATTAGGTGTGCCAATGCTTTGCATTGTAGTTTTGAGTTCTGTGAATATCATTTAATGTCCCTTTAAGGAATGTGACACCTCTCTCTAGTTTGGACATTGCTAGGATAGGGTTTAGGTTAGGTTAGGTTGATTTCTTAAAGATCTCATGATTAATGATTATGTTCAGCTGTGTTCTATTAGTCAGTTAACTTGCTCTGTATAAATAGTGGCCAAACTAGAGAGAGGTGTCGGGCATTTTTATCTGTAATGATTATCTGTCTACGATGATATATTGTCACTGGGTTGGAAGGAGCTACACTAGAGAAATGTAAGTTGTGAAAAGAGTGTACTTATATGTTAGCTGTCAGTGTATATGCACTGTGAGAGCATAGTATGCTATATACGTATATCCGTTGTGCACTTGCTTCAACTGGGTGTTGGAGTTTGTAAGTTTATCCATACGCTCTGTACTTGTATGTTAGCTGTCAGTGTCTATGCCACTGTGAGAGCACAGTAAGCTATTTAAGTATTGTTGTGCACTTGCTTCAACTGGGTGTTGGAGTTTGGAAGTTTATGCATACGCTCTTTACTTGTATGTTAGCTGTCAGTGTATATGCCTCTGTGAGAGCATAATAAGCTATATAAGTATATCTTGTTGTGCACTCGCTCCTACTGTTCACCTGCAACTGCATTTCATGTATGTTTCCTGGATTATCTTTATATATTAAACAAAACAACAACCATCAACTTCCCGCTTTGGTCTCCCTCCTTCAACACTACACCAATCCATGACATATACCCCAACCTGATCTCTCAGAAATCCATGAAATTACCACGGATTCTTAACTTCAAAATCTGTGGTAGTTTTAGGGAATAACAGAAAATTCTGTGAAATGAACACGGTCATAATCCGTGGCAGTTTCACGGAAAAGTTCACGATGGGCACACAGTGAGACCTTGTTGTTAACTCGATCTAAACCTTAGCCAAACCCTTACCCTAACCTTAACCACTCAGAAACCTTGCTATACATTTGATTTAAGCCTTACCCAAACCCCTAACCTAACCTTAACCACTCAGAAACCTTACTGTAAATTCGATTTAAGCCTTACCCAAACCCCTAACCTAACCTTAACCACTCAGAAACCTTGCTGTTAAATCCATGTAAAATGTATTATGTCGTAATGTATTTTTTGTAACCATGGTGACAGTGAGGATAAAAGGATAAAAATGTACATTTGCAACACGTCTGCATCACGCTGGAATAGAAAACAAAATACATGCAAAGTGTCCGCTTGGATTCGAACTTGCATTCTCTGGTATTTGAGTCGCATTTATATACGCCCGCTCAGAAACCCCAGCCTTGCCAACATGCAAAATCTACGCTATTTACACTCTGCTACGTCATCATGCGATTCCATAAAACTGGGACAGATTTTTAAGTTAAGGATCCGTGGCAGTTTCACAGAATTGTCCGCCATTCCGTGAAACTGGCACGGATTTTGAATTTAAGGGTCCATTGTAATTTCACAGAATTCTGAGAGATCACGTTGTATACCCTGACATGTTATTTTATGTGTATTTGTCACATTTTAGGTTCCATGGTGCTGAAAATATTAAGACAGACTCAAAATAAAACTTATTTTAATCGTGAAAATACTTTTTAGAAATCAAAACGCCTCATGGGGGAAAAAAACATCTAATAATACATAAGGAACAGAAACTAAACAATTCACAATGGACAGTAACTGAAAGAACGATACATAAAGGTGAGACACAACAATTAATGTCAGGTCCCCTTTGGGACTGTGACAGTACCATGACATATTATCATTTTATGTACACTCTGACATATTATCATTTTATGTACACTCTGACATATTATCATTTTATGTACACTCTGACATATTATCATTTTATGTACACTCTGACATATTATCATTTTATGTACACCCTGACATATTATCATTTTACGTACACCCTGACATATTATCATTTTACGTACACCCTGACATATTATCATTTTATGAACACCCTGACATATTATCATTTTATGAACACCCTGACATGTATTATGTATACCGTAACATATTAACATATTGTCACAAGTTCCAAGGATGAGGAGGCAGGCGCGTCTTCAATGAACATATATTTTATTTGAACACTAGGAAGAACTGGACAGGAACACACAGACAAGAATACATGACTACAATGAAATATACTAAACAAGAACAACATTACATAAACACAAGACCAGACCCTATAAACACAAGAAACACTTTACACTAAACATATGAAGACTAAAGACAACTACGACAAAGAACAACCACATACCTGGACAGGAACAAAGAACCACACAGGACTCACAAACACTCAGAACTAAATACCATACTAACGAGGGAAGGAGGTGCAGGTGTGGACTAAACAACAGAACTGATTGGTTAATCAAAACATGTGACGGGATCATGTGACAAAAGGAGCGGGAAAACAAAAACAAAACAAAACATTTAGGGGAGAAACCACCCTCTAGTGACACAGAACAAGGACAGAGTCTACAGACATTGTGACACATATTATGTACACTCTGACATGTTATCATATTTTATATGCCCTGACATATCATATTATATACACTCTGATATATTATCATTTTATGTACACTCTGACATGTTAATATATTATATATGCCCTGACATATCATATTATATACACTCTGACATGTTATCATTTTATGTATACTGACATGTGATGATATTATGTATACCTTGACATGTTATCATATTTTGTATACCCCAAAATAATACCATACTATATATACCGTGACATGTTATCCTAATATGTATAATCTGACATTTTGTCATATTTTGCATACCCTGACATGTTATTGTGTCACGTATACCCTGACATGTTTTTGGGTTACACTTTATTTGGAGAGTCTGACATTCCATCTGTATGTGCTCTACAGATAGTTTGTTGATGATATGACTATCAACAAACTATCAACAAACCATCTTTTGATAAGCAACTAATTGTGTATTTTAAGGGTAGGGGTACGTTTAGAATATGTTTTAGGGTAATGGTTAAAGTTAGGTTTAACATAAAGGGAATGGTTAAGGTTAGGATTAGGGTTAGGGTTAGTAGATAGTTTGTTAAAATGTTGTTGACAGTATGCAGATAATATGTAGAGCATCTAGATATGGACTCTCAAAATAAAGTGTTACCGGACTCTCAAAATAAAGTGTTACCTTAATTTTTGGTAACTTATTTTGACAGTCAATCTGTATATAATTTACAAACTATACACGCACTATCTGTAAGATTTCAGTTAACTATCTACTACCAATCGCTCTAACCTTAAACATGACCTAACCGTAAACCCTAACTATATCCCAAACCCCAGATGCGTCATGCCCATTGAAACTTAGGGGGCACATGCCCCCTCAGAGTTTGAGACAAAATGATCTTGCACGCAACCTCCAAATCAATTAGGCATCAGAATTCATTAGCAAAACATTATTAGTTCCTTGCCCTGCGCTGTCAACCTTCGGAGTTCTTTGCTGTTTTGTTCAGGTGAATAAAATATTTCAATTACGGAGATGCTACAGAAATGACGACGCTGTCACATCTGTGGTTGCTTGCGGGCTCGCAAGTCGCGGCTGCACAATTTCTCTCTGATACGTTGCTCATCCGCAAAACTCCCTTCCTGAAACGATAACAAATATTCCAAACATAAAGGTAATGTGCAAATTTACTCTCGCTGTGTTGTGTGTAAGAAGATGATTTTTGATAATAATTTTGTCCCTTAACATTGCATGTATAGGCTCATTTCTAGATTCATCATAGCACAGAGAAAAATATATTCATTCTTCAAGAAAACTGGCAGCCAACAACCATAGATAAAGAGGTTAGGAATTGAAAAAGAATATGTAAAATCCTATTTTTCTACATTGTCTTGTAGTAAATTTGTTTGCCTTTTCTATTCATTCAGACGATTATATTAAGTACACGCAGAGATGGGTCTAGTGACAAGGCCTACAAATGTATTGAAGGAGGTATGCTCATTAATCAGCCCATGAAATATACACAAATCGTAAAACGTATTTCAAGACTAACATGATACATGTTAACATTATTATTGCATTATAAACTAACAATAACAATAAGCAATAGAAAATTGTAAAGAGACAGTTAGAGGTGCATTTTCGAGACATGGAGAAACACGTTAGTTGACGTTAGACATCAGGTAGGATGTATGCTTCTATGTCTTTATGATTGTGTTCACACATTTGTCTATTTTTTGGAGGGCTTAAATATGCTAAATGATACAATAAAACCACTCTGCTAAATTACATCCACAGGTTTGTGAGATGTTTTTATTAATTGTAAGAGATTCCTCTATTACATTCCTTTTAATATCTGTATTTCTGGGAACATGTTTCTCTGTGTCGTGCACACTGTGCCCCCTTAAATAAATTGGTGCATGATGCCCCTGCCTAACCCATATTCTAAACCTAACGGTAGCCATTATCAATAAATTTGTTTTTGACCGGACTGCATTTCCATGTTTTATGTACTGTTTATCCGGACTTACCTTCCTTGGTCTTTATCCTCAAGGTTGCCTGTTTTGTGTTCCATGCATCCACAACTGGTTACGTGTAGACTCATCAGTCCAGTATTCCCTTGTCTTTTAGTGCATTTGTCGGTTATTGTCTTATGTGAAGTGTTTGCATATGGGGTATTCGGCTCATTCCAAGGCCCTGATTATTTGTTAAGTGCTTTCCTAATTAAAACGTCTTAACATTACCCTTCGCGACTCTCTCTGCTACTCCTTGCAGCACAGACACCCTCACAGTTATAGTATCTATATCTGTGGAACATCTACAGATAGTAATCTTGACTTTCCAAATAAAGTGTAATCTATTCGTTGTATGTATAAATAATTAAGAGGATCAGTAAAGGTATTTTTGAAATCCAAAACTCTCTCTCTCTCTCTCTCTCTCTCTCTCTTTCCTTCTGCCTGTTATCTCCAAACTAACAGGAACTGATCAGGATGTTCCTAAGCACTTCTCTCTCTCCTTTCCTCTTTACCACATCCATCTGCGTTTCCATAGCGATGCCTTATTTATTGATTCCTCTCAGATTGGGTCTCTGGAGAGTGCAGACATCTGCTTCACGCACTTTGAAGACGCGTCTCCCGGCTCAATTATATTCTGGGCCAAGGCCTAGTTTGCATTTGGTGGCATGGAGGGTATATCACTAACAGGTGGCTGGCTGTTTGATAAATAAAATATATTATGGTAATGCAACCGTGGAAGTGAAGGGAGAGGTGACTGCTGGGTAATTGGTGGGCTCTGTCCTCGCAGCTGGAACAGACAAGGCCAGGTAGACAGAATGAAACCAGGGGCCAGCACAGACAAGGCAGCATGCGTTACATGGGTACACTCACACATCCCATCATATCTGTTCCACTTATCACCACGTCACTGTCAAACCACATTGGGGCTCAACAAATGGTCAGAATTTCAGAAAGATGTTTACTTAAAATATCCTGAGGCTGAAATTTTGAGTCAGATTCATCAGTGAAACTACAATATATACAGGTTTATTATGGACCGCAGGTTGAACATCACTGACCGACACATGGTGGGAACCGTAGTGTAAACATACATTCTTTCTTACACACACACAAACACACACACACACACACCATGCAAACCTATTGACAAGTATTTGAGAGGCAAGACAACCCCTCCCAGTGGTGAGATAAATACATACTCATACATAAACACATCTACACGTTTGTTTTTCTCTCCTTGGGGAGATCTGACAACTAACCCAGAATTCCATGTCCATTTTGCTCTATCCTTACACCTTACCCTAAGATTAACCTCATAATCAGAACCCATAATCAGTGCCTCTGAGGGGCTTCACACATCCGGGTCCTAAAAGGGTATGATAACCACAGAAGACCTACGAAGCGTTCTGTCTACATGCTCAGGTGTATTACATCTCTCTCCAAGGTGTTAGACCCTGTGCGCCTCTGCTGTCGCCGGGATATGGCAGACGGAACGGTTTTGTCCTTTGGTCCTTTTTCCCAGGAATCTGGAGTAACAACACATCCTGCAAGCACACACTGAGAGATGGCACAGATGTCCAGAACCTCTCTGCTTCATCATCGTTTCAGCTCAAAGGAAAGAGCAGAAAGAAAGAAATAGCAGAAAAGCAAAGTTTCACCTGATCTCCACCTTGGCATCCATCTGTCATCTGTGACAGCCTAAGTCTTGCTTCTTTCTTGCCACTTAATTAACAAAAATTGCACGCTTCAAGATTTTATATAAACAAAACACACTGTGTCTTCATTAGCTTTTATGTTCATTCATTCGTGGTTTTTGTCTCCTGTTTTGAATTTTCTAACACATGGCCTCAGTCTCATGCCAGGGACTAACTTTCGAGCCAAGGGTCAGAGCGAGAAACCGGGGGAAAGGTGAGGGTACTGGGGTTTAGCCTTAACCACCCCCCAAAATTGGTCTTTAAATCGGTCTCTTATGGTGTACCACAACCATCACTAAAAGAAAACAAGTGTGCATGCAGTATAATAACACAATTAAAAAATAAAAGTACTGCATCAATTACACTAGTGTTTTATGATAAAAGACATTCTATCGCCACACTCTGAGAGGAAACCAGATGCCCATCAAGGGTTCTGCTTTCTTTTCACATTTTCAGCTCATAAAAAAATCTGAAAATTGACTTGCCTGACTGAAATAGAGGTTAATAACATCCCAGGACTAGAAATAAAAAACATTACTTCTTCCATCTACTCGTAACTTTTACATGGAGTTAATAAAGTGCCATTGTGTGTTGTTTTTTGTGCCAAAACGAAAACAAAGCCTTCTAACAACTTGCCCAGACCCAAAGCTACAACTTGCTTCATTTCTATTGCTGCAGCTTTAATAAAACACTCATGCTCATTTCTATTGCTCCAGCTTTAATACAACACTCGTGCTCATTTCTATTTCTCCAGCTTTATTGTAACATTCGTGCTCATTTCTATAGCTCCAGCTTTAATAAAACACTCATGCTCATTTCTATAGCTCCAGCTTTAATACAACACTCGTGCTCATTTCTATTTCTCCAGCTTTAATGTAACATTCGTGCTCATTTCTATAGCTCCAGCTTTAATACAACACTCGTGCTCATTTCTATTTCTCCAGCTTTAATAAAACACTCATGCTCATTTCTATAGCTCCAGCTTTAATGTAACACTTGTGCGCATTTCTATTGCTCCTGCTTTAATGTAACATTCGTGCTCATTTCTATAGCTCCAGCTTTAATACAACACTCGTGCTCATTTCTATTGCTCCAGCTTTAATAAAACACTCATGCTCATTTCTATAGCTCCAGCTTTAATGTAACACTCGTGCGCATTTCTATTGCTCCTGCTTTAATGTAACATTCGTGCTCATTTCTATTGCTCCTGCTTTAATGTAACATTCGTGCTCATTTCTATAGCTCCTGCTTTATTGCAACACTGGTGCTCATTTCTATTGCTCAAGCTTTAATGTAACACTCTAAACGATTGAGAGTGTTTGCGTGTTAAACACTTTTTGTAAATGACTGCATTAAAAATCCCATGACATTTAATATTTTCTGCCCTGCAGCCTGATATCGAACCGTGAGCACTGACTTTCCATCCAATGGGCTCAACAGGTTTAAATATGTTCTAACAAATATATAAACAGGATTAAGATGTTTATTGGTTATGGAATAATCAACCATACATACCGGCCAAATGTATTGATTTACAGTAAAAACATACAAGCCATCAATGATTCATATTAACCTGCTGGCTCTAGGCCAGCAAATTCTTTTCAAGCAAAGAAATGGGAGGACACACCCCACGTTCAACAGCCATGAAAAGTAGAAACAGGATAGGAGATCGGTAGCCAATCGTGACCCTGCATTCCATGCATGAAGGCCAGGATTGGGTCGGAAGTCAGAGGTCAGGGCCGGTGGATGGTGAGGCACAGCTGTGTGCAATGAGCAGCCCATCGGTTTGCCCCCAGCTGACCCCCAGATTCATCGCTTCAACTCCTACCCAGAACACATCTGGCTCAGGTTCCCAGAAGGATCTTGTCGAGAACAGAGAGGCTCCTGCTCTGTGTTTGTTTGTCATGTATTAACCCAGACCCACCCTCAGGCCTGTCCCTGGCTCATTAGCACTTTGATTGACAATTTAAACCCCAAATCCCCCACAAAGCATTGCTTCACAGAGCTCTGACAAACTATTCTCTTGTGTCTCGGAACTGAAGCAGGTGAGACGTTGGTTATGTGGTAGGAAGGGTCGGGGTGATCTAGTTGAGGAGGGAGGGAAGCCATGGGGTCAGTTGATGCAAAAGTCTGTTCAGGTTCCATGAATCAATCAAATAGTCCTGAGATCAAATACGTGATGAATCACCCTGGCCTCATCCATCATAACGGTGCCCACCAGTCTCACAACCTTTGACCTCAGCTCACCTCTCTGTCTCTGTATTTCACTGAGGTGTGTCATCCACATCTATGCGTACATTTATGAAGTTCCCACAAAGACATGAAAACCTGAAGAATTGGTCCCTCACGTCTTCTTGGCAGATCCCCCCTACGGACATTTTTTTCCAGCTCAAGGGTTAGGGGAAAACATACAGTTTGGTGTAGTGTTAAAATTAGGGATACCTTTGGATTGAAAGGCATTACAGTTTAGGTGTAGGGTTAGTTGTTAGGGCTAGGTTTAGAAATGACTTTTTAGGTTGTTGAGGGGCTATGGTTAAAGTTAGATGTTAGGGGGTTCAGACATCACGATACAGTACATGCTTTTTCACTATTGAGCACACATGAAAACACAGGGTACCAACAACCATCAACACCAAAGACATTGGAAATATAAAGCTAACATAGAAGCCAAGTACCACAAACAAAAGTAATGCAGTAATAGCAAAAGCAGTTTCCTGAGTGGATACTCTAAAATAGACATTTCAATTGAGGTAAAACATTTTAATGCAATGAACTAGCTCTTCAAAATGCATTGGTGCCTTAGAAGATGCGTGAGATTTAAACAGTGTTCAGTTTTGTAATTTCACTCCCCAGGTATGAACGTCTCTCCTAAATCTTTTAAGCACTCATCTGTTTATCTCATCTGCTCTGCATCCATTTGTTGTTCTTCTGGGATGATTTTTAATCTGTATACAAGGTTTGTGGACCATGTTGTAAGGACATATTTTGGCTTGGCTGTGGAGGACCCCATCATGTGTGATTGCAGCACACATTGTGCTGTTAACACCATGTTGGCCCGGGACATTCAAAATAGCTCTGTGGCCAATGAGGTTTCTCCCTCTTGTTCTTACTTGCTTTTCTGTGACAGAACTTCAATATAGGCCTACCATAAATTTACATGTAGAAATGTACTTTGGAGTGCACAATACTGAAAATGTACATTACCTCCACATATTGATGCCATAGGTCTTTTACTCTTTCAGAATGTCTGTCAGTTTGTTCATCTGTATATGATGCTTTTTAAGGATTTGCCCCAATGTTGATAGAGAGACCTGATTTAAGGTCTGATGTGTTCCTCGTCTACCTCTTTCTTTTTCTTTCCCTTCTCCTTTTCTTCTGTGGGCTCTCCCTCTCATCCTCACTCTAACTCATCCTTTTACTGCAACGTTGCCTTCCATTTTTGTTGAAGACAAGTCAACTCACCTGCCTTTTAATGCTAAAACACTAAACCCCATTCTCTAAACCAAATGCCAATGGCCTAAACCCATTTGTCAAATCAATCACTCTTTTAGCAAAACCATAAACAATTTCAGGTAGTTGGAAATCTTTTGCAAATCTCATCCATTCTTTCAAAACTCTAAACACATTCTCACTCAGTACATCTCATTTCACACTGTGATGCACTTGTGTTACAAAATGGTGAACATGGGCAGCAATAGTAAACACAACTGCAACACAGTTAACATAATTTACACACCAAAATTCTAAATTGTATACACTTGTTTCTAATGTGATCAAACTAATTGTACAGAATATATGGCCAGTTAGACTGCACAGTTGGCACAGGTGCATTTAATGTTGACCCCAACAATGGATAAAAAACAATCAGAGGCAGAGGAGGAGGAGTTCATGTAATAAGTGGTGGACGAGAAGGAATAGTATGAGGATGAGGAAGCGCAAGACCAAGAACAGCAATTTCCGATGAGATTTTTGGAAACTGTGATAGACCATGTTTTTGTTCATGGAATGACAATGAGGGAAGCAGGACAAAAACTACAACCCAATTTGAGCAGATTCTCTGTGGCCACCAGAAACAGGTAATTCAGGAGTGGCTACAAATGCACTAATGCGGAAGTCTGTCTTCATCACTTACTAAAGAACTTATTCATCTATTTTCATATACAGCAAGTTTTGAATTGGATTCCAAGGAAAGGACCCATGAATACATTTTCGTAGATGAAGCAGGGTTCAATTTGGTGAAGAGGAGAAGTAGAGACAGGAACAAAATTGGCCAACGTGCCATTGTGGAAGTCCCTGCCAACGTGGTGCTAATGTAACTCTTTGTGCAACCATAAGTAACACTGAACATCTCCTGACATTTCTGGGTGGTCTTCGGGATGTTTTGTGTGAGCAGCAGGACCATCATCAGACAGTGCATTCTGTCTCTGTCCTGGTTTGAGACAGTGTCAGCTTTCACTCTGGTGTCTGGATACGTGTGTAGTTCAACATCAACCAGAGATTCATAAATGTTTGCCTTCCACCATACAGCCCTTTCCTCAACCCAATAGAATACTTTTTCTCTGCGTGCCGGTGGAAGGTCTATAACCGAAACTCATATAACAGGGAAAATCTCTTGCAGGTGATGGTATTGACCAGTGATGACATCAGTGTGGAGTGTTGGATCTGGCACACCAGACTGCTTTTCCCTCATTGCTTGGCAAGGGACAATGTTGCCTGCGATATGGACGAAGTCAGAATGTATCTCTCATTGACGTGCAGTTGTAATGTGGTTTCATAGAGTTTTCTTTGTATTTTGGGCTTTTGCAATTGGACCACTGAATTTTTAAATTAAGTCAGGGGTTTTTTACTTTGATAATTTGGTTTTGTGTTTACAGTTAATGGGTGAGGGTTTCAAGAAATGTGTCTTAGTGGAGATCGCGTGACCCATCGACAGCGATGCCAGCTTAGTTTTTGGCTAAGCTCGCACAGTCTTATTTGTTCAATAATTCTTTCAAAATTTTAAATACTTCGACACCTATTTCGTTATGTATCCTTCCCCGATCAAAGATGCACAAAAAAGGGAGAATGAACAATCGCCTATGAAGAAGAAATTCAAGGATTCTGCCATCTCCAAGGAAGAGCTCGATGACGCCATTGCTAATGGCATAAAGCTAGCCCTCCAAGAACAACAACGTGGTCTGGATACGGCCGTTGCCTCCGCTGTCAGAGAAGCGGTGGACTCTATCCTGGCCCCGGCACTACATGATTTAAGGACAGAGTTCCACAAGCCAATGATATCGTGAAGGAGCTTAGCAGTGATCTTGAAATTGTAGCCAAATCTACTAAATAGACCCAGGACCGAGTCAACTCTGTCCAGGCGGCAGTACGAGAGGATAGACGGTCTGTTATCGAGCTACGGTCACAGCTAGACCAGCTCACCACAAAGCTGACAGACCTGGAGGACAGGGGACGAAGAAATAATGTAAGGCTGGTTGGACTGCCAGAAGGGGTAGAGGGTTCGGATGCAATCGGCTTCCGATTGGATCCCCTCATTGATGGACCGAGACATCGACATTGAAAGGGCACATTGTGTGTATGATGGAGGGGAGGCTAACTCCAACAAGCCACGTACCCTCATATTCAGATTACTGCATTGGCAAAACAGGTCGGCTATCCTTAATGGGGAACGTTGAGTTTATCCAGTGAAGTACACATTCAAAGGAAGCACCCGCCCTCCGACCGCTTCGACATCAACGGTTAGCACTATCCTGTTCTTTCCTGACTACAGCCCAGCGACAACGGCAAAGAGAAAGAGCTGCACTGCTGCTATGAAGAAGGCTAAGGACATGGGCCTGGAGCCATTCCTCATCTATCCTGCATGGATTAAATTGCAGTATAAAGGCAAAAGAAAAATGTTTGACTCCCCCCAAGCCGCCGTGGACTTCATCAACTCTCTTCCTCGGATGTCTACTTCAACCCCGGTATGGCACGACAGTGGAGCAAATACCACAGTTTCACACCCGATCGTAGAGAAGAACCACCGGGATCCTCCACACGTCAGAGACTTCAACTTAGTGGACATGGAATGAACTCATATCCCTCAACATACACATGTCACATAGCAATCGATGGTATCAGGACCAAGGTATTTTGGTATGTTTGGAATATATGATTAACAATGCCACGTTTTTAGGCAATCTGTTAATTAAGTAGGATTTAACACTAGCATGTACGCTCAGCTTAGCTATACCTGCCGGAGAGGTGACAAATGTATTCGTTTTATGTGTTATGACTGTGTGGGCTAATACTGTAGCTATGCGTTGGGGTGGATTGGTCAAGGATCAGACAATGTTTACGTTTTATAGACCTACGGATTTTTGTCTGTGAGATCTGTGTTTGTTTTTGTATATAGTTTTCCTAACCCCCCTCCCCTTTACAGACATACTCCTACTCTTTGTTAAAACATCAGCATTGAATTATTTGTACAGTACCTGGCAGGATGATTACACATTGGTGCTCTATTTTATACTGACACGTTTGTATTTTAAGATGGCTCTTAGCTGTATAATATGTCAAAGCAATTATTGAATATATTATCACTCAATGTGAATGGCCTAAACTCCGCTGTCAAACGCACTCGGGTTCTTGAGTATTTACATCGTAAAAAGGTGGACATAGCCCTGATCCAAGAAACGCACCTAAAACACTGCGATGTGCCACGGTTTCAGAGTAAACATTACAGGTTGCTTGCATCATCGTGCGCCCTAAATAAGACCAAGGGAGTATGTATCCTTATTAACCGGAAAATATCCTGCAATGTAAATGTCACGGGTAATGATGAGAATGGAAGACTTGCTTTTGCCTATGTTAGCATGCTCAATCAGAAATTAGCTTTTACATCTATATACTGCCCGAATAAGCCTGATGGAGATTTTTTTTCTTACATTGGAAACACATTACTAGGGTTAAATGTCTCCTCTTTAGTGGTGGGAGGTGATTTTAATGCAGTCGTTGATCCATCGTTTGATAAATCTGATTCAGACGCAGTAGCGAGCCCTTCAAGGCTTTACCAATTGAATCCGTATGGAACAGGGAGTTGGGGAAATATAAACCTGGATTGGGAGAGAATATGGTGCAATCTAGGTGTGACCTCTAAGAACCTAGCTCACCAACTAATTCACTTCAAAACCTTACATAGAGCCTACATCACACCTTATAAGAGATTCCAGATGAAACTACAAGCTACCAACAACTGTCATGTTTGTAACATTTTTACACATGTTTTCGGATTGTCCAGTTATCTCTAAGTTCTGGCTTTATGTAAACTCAGTCTTAGCGGACATACTTGACATCTCTTACGTTCCTAACCCTAGTTTTGTCTCCTTAATAATAATTCTGATATCAGTCTAAAGCAAATTCAGTTCGAAATGGTATTTGCAGGGTTTACCTCTGCGAAGAAAGCAATTTTGAGAAACTGGTTTGTTGCGGATATGTGTATGAAATCATTTTGGATTCATAGCCTTGTCAACATCATAAACCTTGAACACACAACTGCACGACTCAATAAGGCGTGACCTGCAACTGTACAGGCTTGGAACTCTTTTCTATCTAGGGTAATCTCTTGGACCAGGGACAATTGCTAGGCAGTCATCGGACTCCAACTGCCGGTCATGTCTTAGTACCTTATGTATTTTCTTGCCAATGTGATGTTCTCCTTTTTTTTTCTATCTTTTTCCTTCCACTTTGATTCTTTTTTTTCCATGTAGTCTCATATGATTTTGGATAAGTCTGTAACCCCCCCTTCTCTCCATTTCAAAAACAATAAAAATGTTGATCACAAAAAGAAAAGAAATGTGTCTTAGTAATCACGAAAACACTGTAAACACCAAAGTGTCAGTACACCTGATGGCCGCGTTTGATCAATTGGTTCATAGCTGTGGTATTTTGGATGGTAGTATCTTGAAATGGCAAAGCAGTGACATTCTGTTAGATTTCTGTGTCTATTGAATAGAAGTGTGTTTTGCCAAACTTTGTGTGTGGTGTTTTGCTAAATGTTTGAGTATGAGAATGTGTTTATTTTATTTTTTTATTTAAACTTTATAGAACCAGGTGGGTGTGTTGAGAACGATTTCTTATTTGAAACGGTAACCTGGCCAAGATGAAGGGAAGATGGTGCACGATGACACAAAGTTACACATAAATTACACAAATTACACATGCATTACACAGGTGAATAGAAAAAGAAAAAAACAAGTAGCAGAACTTCAGAGTAAACAATGTAGGTATATGTACAATTAGTGCAACAGAGTCTGAATTAGAGAGATATAATTCAGATGGTTTGTAAAGTGGCAAGACAAATCCAATAGAGTAATTAACACTTGAGCATAACGACAGTACATCTCAGAATTTCTTCCAAATTACGTTCTCAGGAAACTATTTTGAAAACCTGAGTTACGTTGTATGCCAACATTAGTAGTTTTTTTTACATTTGAACTGCACGTTTGGTTATTAGACTATATTTGTACTTCTATTAAGTTGCCCCTGTACATTTCGTTTAGCGGATTTATGCAAGAACATTCCACACATTCCATACATTCCATAGTGTTCGAAATTATATTGCAACATTCACAGTTAAGGTTAGGTATGAGGATACTAATGGTTAAGGTTAGGCATGAGGTTACTAACAGTTAAGATTAGGCATAAGCAGTGGCGGGCTGTGCATTTTACACCTAGGCCTTCACCATCTTCCCAAAATTAAAATGCATTATAATAACCTCATAATGACATTCTAGGGCTATAGGTTATTGTCATTCGGTATAACCAACCCATATTCATAATGAAGATAAATTTATTCCACTCAATAAAGTTATTTAACATAAGGCTCAACACCTATGAGAATAACAATACACTAATTGGCCCGACATGACTGAAACCATAAGAATGTACCACAATTACGCACTATGACACGATGTCGCATTACACATACTGTAGCCATTGGATAGCCAAAATCAATTTCCTAACCAATTAAACAAGAACTAACAAGAACTCAACACCCAGTCACAACACCACAAACATGCAGAAATGCCAGAAGGAACAATCAGGATTCAACAGACTTCCCCAGAGATTGCAGACAAGCTGCGTATTAAACGCACATGGTTTACCATGCACACTCAAAGGCACAGCCCGCTAGACAACTGAATCTGAACCATAGACCTTATACATATATATACACGATCTGAACATGCTTCACACCAGTAGTGATCTAAAACAAGCAAGCAGTAATAATTAACAGCTATTAACAGGCCTGGCGCCAGGATGAAGTGTGTCTGTTTATCTCCCCCTGCTTGAATACAAATACAGTACATGCACTAAGCCCTGTTAAGAACCGTTAAGGCTGCTAGTAAAAATAAAAAAAAATCCATCAAACTCACCAAAGCTGCTCATTATTTGAAGACAAAGTCTGTCCTCCTTTCTTTTTTAAAAAGACTTCTATGACGCTGTTGTACAGCCCATCTTTGCGTTAAGTTTCAATAAAAGATCTTGCCCAGTGCTGAGAGTCGATCCTGCCCAGTCCTATATTTGCAAGCAAAGCTACTTCTTCACCTCCACATCTGCCATTCTACTAAAAACAAAAAATCTAACAATCTAAAAATTGAAAGCTCAAAGAAATCGGAGACTGGTGTAAGCTAGTTCTTGTTCAGATGGCAAACTTTAAATTTTTTTTTTTATTGAACTTTATTGAACTGCCACTCCTATCAGCAACAGAAATTATGCTGATGTAGGGCTAGGCTTGCAGAAACGCTTTAGTTGGTCAAAGAACACACCCAACATGGTAAAATCGAAATCTGATTGGTTAAAAATATGACAATCAACAACATGGTCCTGATGGGCTTCAACAGCAGACGTTATTCACTCTGAATTCTGAATGCCCCAGTCTACCCGGAGACAACACAGATGAAAAAATCTTATTGGATGAAAGCTTTCATTTATATGAACTGCGCTAAAAGCAAGGCAACTTAACAGAGCATACTGTAGCAATGAAGTGTTAATGAAAAAATATATTAAAAAAGTACAAAAATAAATTTCAGATTCTGACCATCTTTAGACCTTCAGAGAAGGCTTTGCAGGCCCTGACGGCCCACCACTGGGCATGAGGTTACTAATGGTTATGGTTAGATATGACGTTACTGAGGTTAAGGTTAGGATTAAGGTTAGGGTTAACATTACAAAACAAACTGACAATTGCCTGTCTGCATCACACAAGTAATGTAGAACAAAACACACACAAAGTGCCGGTCTAGATTTGAAATCGTGAACACTGGCATACAAGTCGCAGATTTATACGCCAATCCACGATCCCCGACCTCCATCCTAGCAAAAACTATGCTATTTACATGCTAGGTCATGATCTTCATATGTTCATATTTAACGTTATTTGAGTGTTCAATTTAGTTCCCTACAAACGTAATTGAACATCTCATATGTTCATATTTTACTTATTTTGGTTTTACAAAATAGTTCCCTCATAACGTATTTCATATGATTTTGGGCTCGAGCATACCTGTGCAAGAGGATATTGTGCAAATTTACATTTTTACATTTTAGTAATTTAGCAAACGCTCTTATCCACAGTGACTTACTTTAAGTACAGAGACATTTTCTTGCTTTGAGCAATTTAGGGTATATTGGTGGACACAATGACATTTGGCACAGCCTGAAATCGAACCGGCAGAGGTAGTGTACATGTAAGGAGGGGTCAGCATGTGCAATGATCGAACAGAAGCTCTGATACTCATGATTTAAAGGATGTGAGGGAGATGGTGTTCATGAGTTTCAGAGGCTTTTGTAGTTCGTTCCAGGTATTAGCTGATGCGAACTGGAAGGAGTTTCGGCCAAAGGATGTGTGGGCAATAGGTGTGACTAGGGAGATGTACCTGCTTGAGCACAGGTTATTAGTGGGTAAGGCAATGGTGAAAAGAGAGTTTAGGTACAGCGGGGTTATGTGTAGAATTGACTTATGCATGACGTGATACCAGTGGGACAGGCGTGAAGTTTGTAGTGAGGACCAGCCCACTAGTACATATAGGTTGCAGTGGTGGGTGTTAAATGGGGCATTGGTGACAAACCGGATGGCACTTAATTTATTTTTTCCAATGCAGGCCCAGATGTGTATAGGATGGTGTCATCTGTATAGAGGTGGATCTGAGAGTCACCAGAGGCATGAGCAACATCATTGATATACACAGATAGTGTCGGCCCAAGAATCGAACCCTGTGGCACCCCATCAAAACATCTTAGGCCCAGATTATAGAACCTCAGATTTAACGCGTTGAACCCTGTCAGAAAATAATTTGGTGAACCAATTGAGGCAGTTATTCGAAAAACCAAGGCTACTAAGTCTGCCGATAAGGATGCGATGATTGCCGAATCGAATGCCTTGGCAAGGTCTATAAAGAAGGCTGCACAGTAATGTCTTTTATCAATGGCAGTTGTTATATCATTTAAGACCTTGAGTGTAGCAGAGGTGTAGCCGTGACCAGCTCAGAAACCTGATTGCATAGCAGAAAGTGTGTTGTGGGAATCGTAATGTTTGCTAACCTGTTTGTTAATCTGGATGGATATGGGTCTGTAGCAGTTCAGATCAAAAGTGTCCCCCGCTTTGAAAAGAGGAATGACTTTGGCTGTTTTCCAATCTCTGAGGATATGACAGAGAGGTTAAACAGGCTAGAAATGGGAGTAGCAATGACTGCTGCAGTTGGGGTCTCCCCAGGAAATTTTTGGAGGGGGGTGGGACTTGCAGCAGGGCCAGTGTACCTGCAGGTGAGGCCACTGCAAACCCATTCACATTAACTACCAGCTCTTTTCAAGAGGAGCAGCCAAGGCAGGCAGCATTAGCCACACCAGGGGCCCATATGGCAGCGTGTACACCCACCAGTGAGCCATGGTGGGTGTACACGGAAGTTTCACTGGCCACAGGACCCTTTGCTAACATCACGTTGATGCTACCTCCACTAAACCATGCCATGGATGTCAATGGAGAAGAGCAGCACCTCCAGGCCCCTGCTCAGCCGGCTCCACTCCAGCACTCTCATCCAGTCATATTGATTTGCTGTGGTCCAAGGGAAAGGTTTTGTTTGCGGTCTGAGGGAATTATTATGTGTACTACTGAAGCGTCCCTAATACACTATTTATTGTAAGTAATGTGTGCGATATAGCTAGAGTTAAGCGTACGCTCTGTATAATCTAGTCGCGTCTATGCTGCGATAGAGCATAGTAAATTAGGGTTACACTATCGTTGTGCCTACTTGCTGTATCTAATTCCATCAGCTGTTGGATCTGAATAAAAATACAACAACTCATTTACCTGCTTCGGTCTTTCTCATTACTACAACACATACACAGCTGTGACACTACCTGTGTGATATTTTGAATTTAAGTTTGTAAACAATCACAACAAACTGTAAATGGGAGCTTTTCTAGCCAGGAGTGTTGTTTTAACAGTACAGGCAATAGCTAACTAATTCCAAATGATTATTTAGCCTTAGAAAGCACCAAACCCACTGCTAATTGATAGCTGGGTAAATATAAATGTAATTTAGGGTGTCTATACTATTTCCACATATTGCAATGTGTGGCATCAGGTGGTTAGGGAGTGAGAGTTTAAATTGGAAGGTTGCTTGTTCGAGTGTGTCAAATGTTGTAGTGCACTTGAGCAAGGCACTTTACCATAACTTTCTCCAGGTTCTGTCCCTGTACTTACTGTAAGTGTCTGCACGTGTGGATAAGAGTGTCTAAATGACTAAATCATAAATGTAAAATTCAATGTGTGATCTGATAGGGAGGGTGAGGGGATTATTTGTATTTTATTATGCAGCTTTCTAGCCAAGAGTTTCTGTTACAATTTGTAGGTTTTGCACAGAATATATATATATATATATTTTTTTTTTTTTAAAGAAGGAAATTACGTGAAGGAACCCATAAAAAAAAGTGTATTGAACATCATTAAGAATATGAAATTTAATAGCGGGCTAAGCTCACAAATCTAGAGCATTCATGTCCACTGGTGATTCTCTATTTCCCTCTAAATACCTGCCTCCTGAGTCTCTGCTTCATATTGCCGTGTCAATAAAAGTAATAAAAATACCTCCCAAAAATCTAAATACCAAAAAACAAACAGCATGGCATTCAATGGTAGACCTCTACAATGGATAACTGAATAATGATTACCATAATGGATACAAATTAAAAACAAAGTTCCTGAAAATGCCTTTAATGTCATAAATGCGTTGTGGAAAAATAAGTCAGTAATTTACATACCACAGCATCCCACTATGGATCAGCAATGTAGAAGAGGGGCCATTATGGCTTGGCCATGCATGGCAGCCTTTAGAACTGGCTCATTTGTCGTCATTGATGATTTAACTGCTAATGGGCGAAAGAATTGGAAAATCCTTAACTTGCAATTCAATCTAAATATGTAAATCCAATGAATAATGCTTTTCATTTGCAGAAGATTACATTTGAGGCTAAAATGCCTCAAAACAAACAATAACTGAAGATGGCATCAGTTCAGGCTTGACAGTGCAAACCCAGAGACAATACCCAGCATCTGGTGGGGTGGCAGTAGCTGTTGCATGCAATTAATAATCATACGTGCTTGATTACATTAAATGAATCTGTTATGAAACCTTTCCCATTAACCAATGCAACTGTGCTGTCATTCATAAATTGCTAAACCAGCATATACACAAATATCCCTAAAGAAAAGCTGAGAATCTCTTCTTCAAAGTCATAGTACTTGTTCTATGTTAAATTTTTATGTGAGTATAGAGCCAAACAAATAAAAAATGGATCGTCATCGCCATAATTACAGAGGGCGCTGTGGTTGTGCATGAGAAGAAACACTTTCTCTTGAGCACAGAGGAAATATCCACCATCATTAGCTGTCTAAATGGTTTTGCTTCAGAGTGATTCTGCTTCACAGTAATGAGGCCTCATTAGAAGTTTTCTTGTCAAGAACGGTTTGCTGTTTTTTGGTTTCACAAATAGTAAAAACTCTAAGAAGCACAAAAAAACAAGCTAGATTCTGTTGATTTGGCAAAGGTCTACCATCTAATGCCACTGGTTACTTTCACAAGTTAACAGCAACTTCCTATTTTAAAGGCTGTATAGGGGTTAAGACGATGTTACACATTTTTACACTAAAGGCCTAACAATTAATGGTATAAGAAATATAACTAAGAATCAGATTAATGGTAGAAGACATAAATCTCTAACCTCACATACCACATATCAAAAGTGCATCATGTGAAAAGGTTTTATTTATTGCATCATATAGAAGTATTCACAGAACAAAACATTTGAAGTTGAATTAAGTTTAAGTAATTTAACTCCATGCATGTTACTGATATCTGTATTCAATGAGAAATTACCCAACATGTAAAGAGAAAAGCCTATTGGAGTCAACAGGACGTCAGCAGCCGGAAGTTCTCCTCAGCCAAATTCTTCCTTTCCTCTCCCTAAGAGGGACAGAATATGGATGTCACTAATAGTGGCGTGTTGAAAATTCTGGAAAAGAATGGTATACTACAAAGCCAATGGCAGGCACAGAAAGGAAAAACGAATACATGGAAATCAAACAGAATAAATGAAGATACTGAAATCTCTGAACACTCTCTGAATCTGCCTCCAGCATGTCTTGATTAACTGCTTGTACACTGCAGTTGGGATGTCTGACCTTACCGCATCTCTCATGTGGGTTATAGAAGAAGCATCGGCGCAGTCCGTGTTCACAGAGTACATGGCTGCAGAGGTGATTTATTGAATAAAAATATTGAGAATAAGTAGAAACATAACCACAGGAAGCAGAGCACTTATTTTTGTTGTTGTATTGTTGTGGTTAGTTTAGCTACAATCTCATTAAAGTAGACACTGTGAAATATCTTTGACCTGCTGTCTTATGTGACTAAGAGAACAGTCCTCCCTCTGCTCGAAGATACAGACCTGGAGATATTAGGATAATTTTCTATATTTTAAACATTATTTTCTATTTAATGAAATGCTTCATGCTTGTCATTTTCAAAGAATATGTACAGCACTTGTACATATTTAGTTAATGGAATCAGAAAATTTACAAGAAACCATAACATGGTTGGAAAAATTATCTTTCCCGAAACTCTTTCATTTCTCATATTTAGACATTTTCTTCTGGATTCCTGAGTCAAAACTAACCCTCTTCCCCAGACATTAATAATAGCCATACAGATGCCGAATGTTAATCAGATCATTCTGCTGTGACAAAAGAATATACCTAAACAGTAGGGACTGCTAACTTGAAGAATATTACATTTCTTCAAGAATTTGCAATTCCCACTTGAGCAAATCTGACCAGATATGCCCTAACCAAAAATGTATGTATCCCTACAAAATGTCAATTTATTATAATCCCGAAGATAATTCAAATTTTTACTAAATTTCAAATATTTAATCTGTAATATACACTAATGTATAGTATTCCTATAGTTGTTTATTCTAGAGTATTCCTGTAAGCGTACGGCTCCACTGTGTGTCGGTGGAGATGGGACACATAGTCACAATAATTCATTACAATAGGGCTGAAATCAATCAATAATTAATCAATATTTTAATTGTAATAGTCTTTCGGTATGCCTGATCTTACCATACATTGATATTCAATTAGATCTGTACTAAATCAAATAAATCTTACTTTATCTGATCAAAACCCAATCCTTTCAAAATTGGACTATGCAGAACTGGGTCTATTCAATTAGATTTCCCAGCATTTTACCACTAAATCTATGTTGTCCGGTGTCATCAATCCCAGTCCTGGTGCGCCTAGGATCCGACAGTCACTATCACCTGCCTTCTGACATCACCGTCCCAACATCCCCTATCACCAACAGAACAAGGCACACCTGGTCTGCGTTAAGCACTTTGGTTCCTATTTAAAGGACAATTCCGGCACAAAATGAACCCAGGGGTTAATAACACAAGGGTACGGAGTTGACCGTCCTCTGGGATATATTTTGTGCTAATCAAATGTGCCCAGTTTTAGTGCAAACTGATAATTACCTTATAACGCTAGTTGTGACGGCATGGATGAAGTAAAAATTAATTGCTATTTTATACCACTTACAAGGCTCAAAATAGAACTGTGGTCGCATAATGAGGGTCCCTACATGCAAACAGAAGCATTGAGAACGTTGTAAGTGTACAGACAGTTTACTAAAAAGATAGTTTAAAAGACAATACCGTTTGCGTATACAGGGAGGCGACATCTTGGGAAAACAGACTGGACCAGTCGAACCACGAACGCCGTGCTACGTGAGCTGATCTGTGACTTGGAACTGAACTGTGACTCCTCCAGCTAGGGTTATACTTCGCCACAGTTTCCCCAGCGGCAATGGGACACTTTGCTCGGGCGAGAGCTTGAGAGAGGAAACAGCGTCTAGAGGGATAACAACCTTTTCATTGATGACTGTGTCATTCACCCAACTATACAGCTCGGTCTTCGACCACCCTCCCGAAGGCCTGGCCGCAGGATACGGCTGGAACAATCAAGCTTTGATCGACCATGTCCGGTGCAGCATGTGGGAGGATGTTAGGAGGGAGTTAGCTTAACGTGATACCGCGCTGGGCTTTGACAAGGTGGTAGACATGGCAATCCATCTGGATAGCCTCCTGCAAGCATGGGTGTGCACCGGCAGTGGGGCACCCTTTCCATCTGTGCCAGCGTCCATCTTTGCCCATGGAAGTGGGCAGCACAGACCTCTGGGCTACTGAGAGGGGACACGGAAGGTGACGGGAGAAGCACACCTTTTGTGGTAGCCTTTCTGGTCCAGGGAGCGGCAGCACATGCGCAAATGCACCACCCCAGGTACCATCTATAGACAGTCAGAATCTCAGATACTCTGTTCCTATGTTCCCTAGTTTTACCCCACTTAAGGCTCTCATAGATTGAGAGGGAGCGGGTAATTTCATTGATAGGTCACAGTCCCAAGCATCCTTCTATTTGTTGGCCCCTCAGGTAAATACATTCCAAATTATTATGCAAATTATATTTTACACTGATTTTCCTAAATAGTTAGAAATCATTAGATGCAAATGACAGTCAGTATAATTTTCATTTCACCAACCGTTAGGGTATAAGTCAAATTTCATTGAACAAACCACCCAAGAGAAACAGTATTTTTTCAAATAAAATAAAAACCTCAAAATGCACTGTTCCCAATTATTATGCACAACAGAGATTCAAAACATTTTATAGGTTGTAAAGAACTGAAAATGATCATTTGTAGAATTTGCAGCATATTTACTGAAATTAAAAGCTATTTCAATCAAACACATCTTAATCTTTTAAGTTTCTGAAACCAGGATTTTCATTTGGGCCTTACTATTGCCCCTATTGTTAGGTGGCCTACAGGCAGTGTTATTTTTTTTTTTTGTAGTGTCCGACAAATAACAGAAGGAACGGTTGCTTAATGACCTGCATTCTGTCTCCTTTCCTCCAACAACACCCTGTTACATCCTGAATGTTCAGGAGTATCCCATGTTTTAGGCCCAGGGTCCTGATCTATTCTACTGCCCCATCTAGAATACAGGCACAACTTGGTTTTCTGTCCGTATCTTCTCAAATGCCCTGAGGTAAAAAGTCCAGTGTATCACACCAAATTTACTGCTTCAAGACTTTTCCCTGAAATCCAAACCTTAACCTCTGCAAAGGCCTCTCTGCTGTTTAAATTATCTAAAATAAAACATGAAATATGTTTAAGAGGCAAACAGTCAAAATAATCTAGAGTCCCAGCACTAGAATAGTGACACATCTCTGCAATTGATATGAATTTATTGTTCACACAGGCATCTGCCAAGTGAGAGAACATCTGGAGAGTTCTTTCACCCCAAAGTTATTTTAATCGAGCAATAGTTCAAAAAAAGTTGTTAAATCCACAATCAGAACGACTTTACCTCCATTCGTTAACCTCCCATTAGGAAAACATTCTGCTTAAACTATATCACAGAATGCAGTCAAAATGGTTTAACACATGTAGTGATACATGGCATGTACATGTAGAAATATTTTAACAGTGGGATTCATTCAACATTTTTTTATGGTTTTTGCAAGAAATAAAATCTAGAAAGTATTGTAAGAATACAAGTATATACAGTTTTCTAAATTTGACAATTCACAATTATAAATACACTTTTTTATCAGTTGCTCATATTTAAATCAAAATGAAAACAATGACCTCTTTCCAGGAAACCAATTCTTCTTATTCTGTTTTGACTCTTTAAAATCGCACTGCTGGAAAACATGGATTTCCAATGTTTTTCTTTTCTCAACGTTCCTCGCTAGCTAGATCATGTTTCATTCCGGGTTATCTGCTCATGCTGACTCATGCACTAACCTTGACCATCCATCTAGCATGTCTGTTATGTGTTATACAAAAATAGATACGCAGCTAGCTATACCCCACAGATAACTAGTTCTGGCATGGAGCTTTAGGAGGAAAACACAATAAAGGCTATCACCTGTGTCACCAATACATTTGCTGGCGATGTTTTCTTTTCTCGTGTCCGAGCTGAGGTAATCAGAATTAGAACTGGCTGCAATGATGTAAACATTCACGTTCCAATTGCTTCTGGGAAATGTTGTTTTCATAGAAGAAAAAAGAGAAGGGATTTGTTTCTCAGATGAAAAACAAATGTAGTTGAATGGAAACAACTGTAGAGAGGCGGAAAGGGATTTTTACATTTGAGAACTTCCAGTCAACCGCAAAGTCACATTCCCCTAATCAGGATTCACCGACAGCAGAACAGGACTATTGTTTCTATGGCAACTTTTTTTAGACTGTGCAAGTGTTGCAGCAATCATGGAAATGTATCAATCACAAATGCTACTGGCATTGTTGGCTTGCAAAATGCTTAGCGTCAACTATGTTGTCTAACCGAAAAATACTTGCTATATTCTAAAATCCTAGTTAAAATTATTTAAAGAAAAGGATAGAATTAAAAAAAAAACATTTAAACTCAATTTCCTCAAGTAAAATGTGACTTTGGGGCAGGAACTATAAACTGCAATAACATGCCTTCATGGGTCATTCTGCATGTTCCCTAAGAGAAAGTTTGGCCAATTATTCCATTTAAGTGTCCTCTTAGCTGATTAGTCCACGGTTTCTTTTCTCTGTGATTTACGCACTTTAGCCATCCATCCACCAGCCTCTCTATCTCTCCATGGCCTCAATTCAACTTCTCCAGCCCGAATAGTGATAGACAGTAAGGCAGCAATTCAGTTAAGAATAAGAGAGTCAATGTGTCTGCCTTCTTGCTCTGCTTTTCTTTTTAAAAGAGGACAGCAAAAGGTGGCGGCCATCGATATTTACCAGACGGCTGCGGGGAAGTGTGGAGAGGCATCTTGATTAAGTTAAAACAGAAAAAAAAAGATTTAAGTTGCAGCTTTCTTCTATTTCCACTGTTAAGTGTTAAATTCAGGCTTGGTAAGATCTTTGTTGAAATGATGATTTCAGGAGTCAGGATGCGGTTGATAATAGAATGCTTTAATTAAGTAATCTCATAACAAGGAAATCAAGACGTGGTGTGAATAAATGCCCCGAGTGATCATATGGAACTGACTTATATAGCCTTTGCATTGTTGTTCACACATACCTTCTAGAAGGTTCTAGGTTACCCCTCAACTCGTGCCTTGCCTCATGTGAGATCACGTGCCGGTCACCTTAACTTCTATCACTATCTCTTAATGTCCTGACCTTGATTGTCTGAACATACATGATCCCATACTACCAAGTGCACTCAAACCTCCTTGCTAGCTCCTGGGTCCTTATCTAAAGGGCCTTGACTGCTCCTCTCTTCCTACCCCCTATAGGAGAGCCCTGGCTCCTATTCTAAGGCCATAGTGCAAGAGAGACAACAGGCCCTGCGTTTGAAGACAGAAACCTCACTCTCTCCTGTTCCTAACCCTAATATTCTACATGTGCTCAACCTGTATTAACTAATATACTGGATTACTTAATTGCTTCCCAACACCACCAAAGCCTGTGTAAATCGATAATGTTCACTGTGGATTGTAATTGTTCCTTAAAAAAATGAAATAATTCATAAGGGATAGCTAATGAATATGGCTGTGTTTAATGTATTTATAATGGGTATACTGTGACTAACTTATTCATTTAGAAAGATTACTTAGTCAGAACTGAATCAATACAACACTGTGATTTTCAGTTCATGCTCCTATCTAGAGGAACTCACATATAATAAGTAAAGGCATACAAGGTAAAGTGCCTTGTTTAAGGTCAAAGTTACACTAGTCCCATTCAGGAATCAAACCAGCAACCTTTCAATTACAAGTCTGAGTCCCTAACCACTGATCAACCTGACAAGTCACCTGCAGTTGTTTTAATCCACTTCAACATGTCCTATATTTTAATAAAGAATAATCTTTTACTTTAAATCATGTCCTGTATCTATATAATGCAGCATCATACATATGACATTAAGATTCAGGTCACTTAATTGTCCGCGTTACGTTTTGCCAAAAATTCCCTTGAGTCATAGTGTTAAAAAATAATTTTTCAAATGTCCAGCTCAACATCACCTCCGCTCACAAAACTCCATTTGAAAAAGTCATTTAATGGTTTTCAGCTACGACCTTCATAAAAATGTGTCAAACAATGATGATATTAAGAGGCAGTTTGTATCTAAATGCTGGCAGCTGAGGTCAGGGAAGGACCTGGCCAATGACAAGGCTCAGAGGAATGAGGTCAAATGTCAAGAGAGGTGGGACTGTCTGGGGGGGATCCCATGGGTGTCCCACATATGTCATCAGGGGGTCCAGCTAGCCCCCTGCCTCGCTGATAGATTGCCACTCTAATGGGCACTCGTCCAGAGTAATTGTTTTAACGGAAGTGCTGAGTCGTTGAGGGAGACCCTGCCATGGAGTTGACATATCTCCTCAACACCGTTAAAAGAAACCCCCACTCTCTGCACCCCACAGTCTAAGAAAAAGGGTTCTAAAAAGGTTTTTCATTGGATCTGAGGGTTCCAGGTTTAACCACGAACAGGTAAAGAACCTTCAGAGGTGGACAAAGTACTGAGTAAAACTCTGAGTTCACATGTTTTGGGAAATCCCTACTTGAGACCAAATTGATCAGGTAAAAGGAGTTCACATCTTACCGGTGACCATGATTGATATTTACTTTACACTTTCTAATTGTTTTATATCTTACTGTTAAGGTATGAACTCCCTTTACCCGATTAATTTGGTCTTACATAGGGATTTCCCAAACGTGTGAACTAAGTTACTCAGAAAAGTATTTCTACTTAAGTAAATGTTTACCTCTGAGAACTTTTCAGGTACAAAGTTTCTTGTAGTGAAAGTTGTGGTTCTGGGTAAAGCGTTTCCTGACCTATTAGCTTTTCCTCTGAAAGTAATTTCTGCGGTGGTATATTGGTTAGTGTACTGGTCTTTTATTCCAAAGACATGGATTCAATACCACATGCAGCATTTAAGAAAGAAAGGTTGAATTCATCTTCATTTGCAAATATTGCAGAAAGTGTACATTTCCTTTGAGTAGTTAGGTGATTTCACATGACAGTTTAGACAGCCAGGTCAACAGTATCTCTGGATTGAATAATTAAGCAACTACTGGTTGTAGCTTTCAATTCCCCAAAAGTTGTTAAATGACTGCTTCTTTCTGATGGTTCCAGGGAGAACACCTTCTCAGTTTTTTTTCAATGCAGAGTTTTTACAGTGACAATAATGGTTCTTTAAAAAGTAATATTGGTGTGTCAACATTTACAGTATATTCTTTAATTAAAAGTGTGATTAAAGACATAGGGACCTATCTTGCACCCAATGCAATGCAGCGCAAAGCCCGAACGCAGGTGTCTTTGCTAGTTTAAGTCCGACGCAGTTGTCAATTTCCCATCAGGCGCCCGCGTTGTTTAAATAGCAAATGCACCTGCGCCCAAATTTGCGCCCATGGGCATGCTAGTCTAACAGGGAGGTGTGTTCAGGATAATTCTCTGTGTATTGCTATCTTAAAGCATCGGAAAGTGATCATGCCATTGACAAACAAAAATCTGGTTTAAAGTCAATGACGCAGCACATCATTGTTATTTTAACAGAAAATTAGACAAATGCACCCTAGGCGATTGCACAGCGCGTGCACACTATGCTTGTTGCACACACACAAGGAAGCGCAGCAGCACACAAACATGCAAAAGTTTACAAATACAAATATTACGGTGCAAATCCGCCATCATAATAGTAATGCGCAAAAGGTACAAACGCGCCTGGCTCTTAAATCTTTGTAGTAAGGTAAAGATACCTGGAGTAAAGTCACACAGACAGACAAGGGGACAACATGTGAACTCCAGTTTGGGGGCGGGTGCAGCTTTGAAAATTTGTCAAAAACGTTGGTGCGGATGGATGGCGGACGGATGATGAGATTTGTGATGCGGTTGTGGATGAAATAATAGTCCATCTGTGCATCTCTAGTACCTCTATGGTGGATCATTACGCAACTTCCACTGCTGGTTCCATGGTGTAATGGTCAGCACTCAGGACTTCTCATGTGTGTCTCATCTCGTGTGATCTGAGTTTAAATCTCTGTAGAAACGTTCTGTTTAACTGCGCATGCAGTAGTTAGCTGACTAAATACATGATTTGCAGAAGTTTTCACAATTGATGTGATGTACATCTCACTTGAACTTCCTAAAGTCACTCAACTGTGTCCTTTTTGCTTAAAACGAATGGGAGATGAATCTCTGATTGGTTTATTGCATGTTACGCCAAACACATGAATTAATGAAGACAATTAGTACAACCCTTTTAGATCATGCGCTCGGTGCAGGGACCCTTTTTTCCACCGTCAAAGTAGCAAAAGTGGATTTGGACACGCCCAAAGCGCACTTGCTCCATGCGCTTCACGCCATGCGCTTAGATCGTTAAAATAGGGCCCTTAGAGTAACTCCCTTGGTAGGAGCCTAACAACTTTCCTGCCAAGGTTGAGGGTTTGATTCCCACTGTGGGCAAGAATGACTGATATTATGTAAATGTAGAGATATATTGATTGTTTAGGCCAGTGGTGGATGTATCCCAGAGCTAGCACACCTGAATCAACTCCTCTACTGATTATGAAGCCTTGGCTGCTTGATTCAGGTAATTGTTAGATGACTGGAGGTCCCCGGGAAAGGTTTGGGAAACACTGTGCTACCTTCAAATTATACAAGGTTATTATCATCAGAGTAAAACATACATTGAAAATTATCTAGAATATTACAGTTTCTCATCACTTTGGTGCGTTTTTCACATCATCCCTAACGTGCAAAATAGTAAGTGCATTTCTCAAAACAATTTGCACAAACAGCATTAGATAATTACCCTGGAAATCCAGAGTTCTCGCGAGAGCACAATTTGAATTTGCTTAACAAGTTACTCTGGCACCGAGTAATTCTGCTCATTAACTATGCCCTTGTATCCGAGCTGCACCAATCACATCGGTGTATCTGATATAGGCGTGCCAGAGGCTTGTTAAACAGATAACGACACGACAGCTCTGCGACCTCGAAGTCATTAGTAAACATTGTAAGATCGCTGTGGATTAACACCAGTTGTTTAAAACGACTTGGGCCACTACAATGAACGAGTTAGACTTGGCTTATGGTATAAAAGAGGAACAAAAGACCGGGCTCTAATCGTTCCTTTTTTATAAAAGGACGTTTTTGCTGTTTTGCGACCTGATGCGGCAAGAGTTTTATCTACCTGTTAGTGAAAACCCCCTGGTGATTGGTCGTAGTGTTATCCAATTGCGTACAGTGAGATTTTCAAATGCACGTTGGTTGCCGCCCCTCGAGTTGAGTCATTTACATTACTCGAACCCAGACCCTTAATCGTTCAGGATTTGGGTCTGGATTTTTCCAGGCTATTAGATAATGGATATGTTGCTAAAGCTAGAAATTCACTTAAAATCTTTAGTACTTCTCTCAAATGTAAATATTCATGTCAATGAACATATCAGTTTCATCTGAATGAAAAGTAATTGTGTAATCGTTCAAGAACAAGGTGGTCAAAATGCTGAGTCATGTCATCAATGTAACTGTGTATTTTGTCAGTATTTGCTGATGTAAACTTAGGCTACAGTTGGATGACAGTTACTGTATTGAAAATGCCCAAGTCTGCACTTCTACATGGCATATATTAATTTCAACATTTACATATTACTGTATGTGGCTTATTGATTGAAAGAGACTTGACAGGATCTCGTTTTTCACAGCTTTTACTATTGCTACTGAATGAAAGGAAGATCCAAAATAATGTACAGTGAGAAAAAGAAAAGGAGCACAAAGGGAAAAAAATAGATAGAAACACAGGAAACACCACTAAGGCAAATCTTTGCACTCAGGACTCTTCTAGTGCTCTCTCTACACATCCAGACTTTCCTGACTGTCGGCCCACGGAATCTCATCCACATCACACCAGATATTTTCGCTTGCAATGCAACATGGAAAGAACGTTTTGGAATGCCTTATCCAACCTCTGCAAGTGTCTACTGTAATGTCCTCATTTGTGTGTCGTTTGTGTGTGTGGCTGGCGATCGTACACCTTCCACATCCATGCTGAAAAGAACTCCTCAATTGGGATAAGGAATGGTGAATAAGGTAGGAGGAATTCCATCAGCATCCACTGGTGGGTCACAAACCATTGCCTGATGTTTGATCGTTGGAAACTCATATGATCACAAATGACCACATTCTTTGGCAAATCCTCTCTAAACAGACTCCTCTCAGAGATGTGAGCCCTTTAGAGGCTTTCAAAAAATTTGAGTAGATGCTGGGTGTTGTATGGCCTTATAAGGGGGATATGGGTTAGGACACCATGCTCCAGGATTGCAGCACACATGGTGATATTTCCTCCCCATTGACCTGGCAAATCCACAGTAGCTGTATGACGAGGATATTCCGACCCCGCCTTTTGCATTTGGTCAGGTTGAAGCCAGCTTCATCCACGTATACAAAGCTGTGAGAGGGATCACTTGATTCAAACTCCATTATACGCTATATCCCAGAACACACAGTTTCATTTGTTTTGGTAAGGAAGAGTGACATAAAATGTACACATATTACATGTTCCTTCCACAGCAATGGAAAATATGTACAGTTCATACCTACTGTATTATTTATCACTATAAAATGGTGCTGTAAAGTATTTACTTAGATATGTGTTTTACCTGTACATACTGGTACCGTAGCTCCTTAACTCTGTCCTTGTTCCTTTGGAATGATACATGTTACAGCTGTTTTATATTCGTGTGGTTTCTATGCAGCACCCTGTGGATGGTTGAGATGCTAACCGTATGGATGTTTTCAAAGACATTGTGTCTTCTATAATGGTCCATTGTATTTCTTTGAGTCTCATGGCATTGTTTGCTCGGACCATGGTGCAAATAGCCTTCTTGTGGCGAAGTATGAAAAGGGGTCCTCTGCCACTGCCACCGGTTTGAGGTAATCTTGCAGTCCTATGTGGGTAAAAATGCAATGATGCATAACACAATTTTTCACATGGACAAAAACTATACGAAGTTGCGAACACACTTTACTGTAAATCATACACGTGTGTGCATGTGTGGTGCAGTATGCATCTGTATAAATTATATTTCTGTATGCTGTGAAATACAAGTGGACTGCTGTAATATGAAGCATTGCAGGAAGTATAAAGTATACTGTAACAGTGCACTGCACATTGGTTGACATACATGTTCTCTCTTTGAAATGTTTGAACTATTGAGGACACGGCTGATCTCCCAATATTCAGCTGCACCCTTAGACCTGCCTCAGCCATGGTAAGGCCATGATTGACAATATGTTCCGCAACAGAGATGCATGCTTTGCAATTACAGCCGCGGACTCCGCTTATAAACCTTGGATCGGGCAGATGAAGTGACAAAAAAGTATATTTTAATGAAATTCGGGCAGGTGGCGGTTGAACCAATCAAATTAAATAAAATATATACATTGTTAAATATTGTTAACAGCGGATGGCGGGCGGGTGCGGGTTTAAAAATTGGTAAAAAACGTTGGTGCGAATGGATGGCGGACGGATGATGAGTTTTGTGATGCGGTTGCAGATGAAATAATAGCCCATCCGCGCATCTCTAGTCCACAATAGTGGCCCTTATGTCATCAGATATGCACCTATGTCCTTGACCTATTCTGCCTCTTCCTCTGTTTTGCCATCCACCACGCATCCTTGTTCCTCTTCTTCTTCTTGGCTGTTAACTCTGTTCGTTCTCTGGTCCATCCATTATTGGAAAATTGCAGCTCTGTGTTGTGGTCAGTCTATATACAGTATGCTTGCCATTTGATGGTTCATAAGATGCACCTTTGAGCAATTTTAGACAACTAGTTGATAATTGGTTGAACTAACACTTTACATTCCCTTCATTAGTGAAAGTCAAGATTCACCTGCACGATTCATCAATTCCATTTTTTTGTACAAAAGGTCTAATAGAAATGTGTAAAAATTTGATTGACAGTTCGTAACAAATAGTTCAACAATTTTGCATGTACACTGGGTTCCAAATAGTTATGCAAATTATATATTACCCTGATTTTCCTAAATAGCCGATGCAAATTACAGTCACCAACCATTAGGGTATAAGTCGACTTTCATTGAATTAACCACCCAATAAAAATACTATTTAAAATAAACTCAAAATGCACTGTTCCAAATTATTATGCACAACAGAGTTTCAAAACATGTTATAGATTGCAAAGAACTGAAAAATGTCATTTGTAGAACTTGCAATCAACAGAGGTGTACATTTACTTGAGTAAATGTACTTTTTGAGTAACTCTGAAATCACAAGTTTCGGGAAGTCCCTAATTAAGACCAAAATGATCAGGTAAAGGGAGTACACCAAAGGGGCCTACCAACTCTCTCCCCATGATTCTGGCCCAAAACATGACTCCGACACCTTGCTGATGATGCAGTCTTATTGGGACCTGGTGGCCATCCACCAACCATCCACTACTCCATCCATCTGGACCATCCAGGGTTTCACGGCACTCATCAAAAAAAAAAGCCTGAAAATTAGTCTTCATGTATTTCTGGCCCCACTGCAACCATTTCTGCTTGTGAGCATTGGTTAGGGGTGGCCGAATAGTAGGTTTATGCACAACTGCAAGCCTCTGGATGATCCTACACCTTGAGGTTTGCAGAACGTCAGAGGCACCAGCAGCTTCACATACCTGTTTGCTGCTTTGTAATGGCATTTTGGCAGCTAATCTCTTAATCCGATGAATTTGTCTGGCAATAACCTTCATCTGCACAAACCCATATGTACTCTGATTCAGCCACAAATCTCTTCACAGTACGATAATCACCCTTAAGTTTTCGTGAAATAACTAATGTTTTCATACATTGGCCAAGGCATTGCACTATGTGATGCTTTTCCGCAGCAGAGTTCCCTTTTCTTTCCCATATTGGTTGAAACCTGTGACCTGCTAAATAATGTGAAAGATCATTCTTACAGTTTTTCTCAGTCGTTTTGGTGCACTCTCACATCACTATTTACATTTGCACAACAGTTAATGCAGTCCTCAAAACAATTAGTACAAACTGCAAAACCTAGTTGTTAACCTGCAAAAGCGTGTCACTTGCTCAAAATGGATGGCTCATTCCTCAAAAGCAAGTATTTATGTCAATGAAAGTGTCAGTGTCATCAAGATGAAAAGTCCTGACACCATTGTTTATGAACAAGATGGTGAAATGGCTTTGTCATGTTTTCATTATGACAGTTTACTCTGTAAATGATTTCCAATGCAAAAAAAGTCAGATCTTGGTGACACTACCTGAAAATGCTCAAGACATTACTATAGGCAAGGCAAGGCAAGGCAAGTTTATTTATATAGCACATTTCATACACAATGGCAATTCAATGTGCTTTACATAAACAGGAAAACACAAAAATTTAAAACAGATAAAATTAAAGCATTTAAAATAAAAGTGAAACAGTTAGAAAAATAGTACAGTTTAAGAAATAAAAGAGACTGAACCATATAAAATATAGTGCAATCAGTTCGGACTTAGCACAGAGTTCATTCAGTAAAAGCATAGCTAAACAGATGTGCTTTGAGTCTGGATTTAAAGGTGACTACTGTTGGAGCACATCTGATTTCCTCTGGGAGCTGGTTCCAGCTGCGGCTGGCATAGTAGCTAAAAGCAGATTCTCCGCGTTTTGTCTGAATCCTTGGTATCTCTAGCTGATGTAATCCTGATGATCTGAGTGGTCTGTTGGGTTTATATTCAATGAGCATATCTGCAATGTAT